>PVKA01003006.1:0-18968 GCA_004027165.1 Ctenomys sociabilis
TTTTTTTTTTTTTTTTTTTTTTTTTCGTGGAACCAGGGATTGAACTTAGGCCCTTGCACTTGCCAGGGAAGTGGTTATTCCACTGAGCCATCTCCCCAACCCCTGACACTGAGACTCTTGGTAGCTCATGAATGTTGAGTTCTTGAGAAAATGGA
This sequence comes from Ctenomys sociabilis, assembly GCA_004027165.1. Lineage (NCBI taxonomy): Eukaryota > Metazoa > Chordata > Mammalia > Rodentia > Ctenomyidae > Ctenomys > Ctenomys sociabilis. The sequence goes on from PVKA01003006.1 coordinate 156, forward strand.
CTTAAAGCTGGAGACCTGTGCACATGAAATCTCTGGGGAGTGGCTCTAGGATGAGTCTGTGTGGCATGTTAGGGGACCAAGATGAGGCAGAGAGAAATTGAGCCCCATGAAATTATAACAGAGGTCCATGGGGACCTCAGAGCTGGCTCTAGGTAGGTTGAGAGGCCAGACATTTCAATTCTTGCATCAACCTGTCACCATATGTGAGTTTCCCAGGGAAAATAATAATATTTACCTGTTAACATCACTGTAAGAATGAAAAGAATGTGGAAATCTTAGGATCAGGTACAGTGAGTCTCATGATGTCGGTTTTTGTGATTAATCTATTCCCGCAATTCCCTCTTATCTTTTTGGGGCAAAACATCTTTGTGCAAGATAGAGGCTGAAGAGGGAGGAGAATAATCCTATGAGAACATGAACCAGGGTTTGAAAGACACATGAGCAAAGTCAGGTAGAGGACTTAAGGATGGGAGGAGGAGAAGAAGAAAAATGTGAACCTGGAGCCACACTGCCCTGGTGAAACCACTGGCTTGCCACTAACTGAGGGCAGGACCTCACAGGTTCATCATGAGAACTAAATGAGCGAATGGACATAAAGCTCCTGGCACACCGCCAGACACATACTGGGTGTCAAATGTGTCGTCACAGTATTCGTAGACCGCATTTCATCCACAGTGAAAATACTGAGGGGAGAGGCCTGGGAAGCAGCCTTTGCAGGCTCCCCAAGAAGTTTACAATGCTTTGACTAAACAAGTTCCTAAAGTTGTATAAAAACTCTGTTTTATGTATTCCTAGGTTAATCCCTCACTAGGAGTGATTCCCTGGATTAAGTATTTAATCATTTACAATGATTACAAGAGTGCTCAGGAAGAGTGATGTTTTCTCCACTATGAGATGGGATTGGATGAGGAGAGAAATTTGGGAAAAAATGATGGTAGGTTTGGTGTTTGTTACGGATCCCAGCCCTCCGCTGATGATGAAGTAAAGTACAGTGAGGGAGGCTGAACTCTTTAGCATTGTATGATCTTTTCACAATTCTTTTTTTTGCATGGAAAATCAAAACCAAAGGAACCTCCAAACACCCCAATTCTTACAAATCTGCTGTTTGTCATGCATTACCTGTGTCCAATTTCCTTCTTCCCAGTCTATCCCAGAGGCAAGCCCAAGCCAAACAGGGTTACAGAAGATGTGAATCTTCAACACAGAGCTCATCCCCACTATGCGAACAGGGAGACACGAAGAGGGGGTTGGGGGCACATCACCTCTACAGAGGGCCCAGGCTCCACCTGAGAGCTCGTGCCTCAATCCTCTCTCTGCAACAAGTTAAAAAAACACCAGATGTTTACATTGGTTTTTATTTTCAACTGTGCTACATTTCCAGGCCCAGGTCAATGGGGACACTTTCTCTGGGCCCAGGATGGCTCCAAGGGGCTGGTGGTTCTACCACCTAGGGTGAAACAACAAACAACCTGCAGTAAGCCCAGGTCACAGAGCAGGTCAGTGGTTTGGACTCATCTTGACATTCTGCAAGACCAACTCCTCATTAGATCTGGGGCTTAAGGGTCATGGTAAAATTTCTTCTCCATTTATCATGTCAGCATGTCTTTTTTTTTTGTTTTTGCAAGTGAGCAATAGAACAAACACACAGAATATTTTGGTGAGAGGGGCAACGGTGCTATTCCTATCTTCCAGAATGCAAAGAACTCCTGGTGATTCAAGTCTCTGGCACTGAGGGAGATACTCAGCAGAAAGGATCATGTCTTTGACTTTTATCTTTGTGGACTTAAGCATAATGTGAGCCAGTTCACAGAGACGTTGCTCTGCGGGAGTGACTGTCTGTTTCCTGCGCTGGCTTTTCATATCAGAGGGCCCACTCTCAACCTTGTGATTTTAATTTTCTAGAAAAAAATTAAGAAGAATTTTAACATCTACCTTTTTTTTGAGACCAGGTCTTGCTAAGTTGCTACATTACTCAGGCTTGACACACTCTAGCCATCCTCCTGCCTCAGCCTAGGAATATTGTGATTACAGGCACACCCCCACCACACCCAGGTATAATGCTTCTTGATCAGTCTGCCTGAGTCAGTGCTGACAGAACTCTTGTTTGCATTCTGCATACTTAACAGCCGGAGTACTTTTCAAAAAGTGTAAATTAAATCAAGGCACTCCTCAGACAAAAACTCCACAGTAATTTCCCTCGTGTGTAGGGTAAGCCCCTCATTCTGAGGATGTGTGCATGGTGGCCTGCATGATTTGTTCCCTGCTTGTCCCTCCAGGCTTAACTCATGATCCTTTAGCCACACTAGACCTCCAGCCTTTAATAGTACTCATTCAAGTCTGGAACATTTGACATGCTATTGTATTTAGAAATCTTCTCCTTTACCCACCTCCTTCATCTCAGTGACTCTTTTTCAGTCTTTAAACTAAGATTTTGTTTGATTGATTGGTTGGTTTCCTTGTTGTTGCTTTGTTTTTTTTGTTTTTTTTTTTTGAGACAACATCTTGCTCTCTAGCCCAGATTGGGCTTGAACTCACTATGTAGCCCAGGCTAACCTTGAGTTTGCAGTGATTCTTCTGCCTCAGCCTCCTGAGTTGTGGGATTATGGGTCAGGTGTGAGCCAGCACACTCAGCCTTAGCCTAAATTTAAATACCAACTTTCCATGAGAGAATTTCCCTGACTACCCAAGTGAAATGAGAATGCATGTTCCTATAATCTCTGTTTTAGTCTTGTTTATAACCTTTATCATTTATTATTATTTACTTTGGTTTTTTTCTGATTTATTTTCTGCTGCCCACACTTGAATACAGTAGGATAAAATCGTGTTTTTCTTTCTCACCTTTCTATAACCTTGCATCTAACAAGGCACATAGCGCAAAGTGAGGGACTCAGCACATACTGCTTAGGTGAAGGGGCACTTCTCAGGTGAAGGTCTGCAGTACACAATGAATGATGGCATTCTTCATGGGGAGTTGGAGTGTGTACATAACACTCTTAATTCCTTTTCTCATTCCTTTTCTCTCCTAGAATCCACTTTCTTTTGCTGGGGGGTTTCCACATAACTGTGCTTTCCATGAAGTGCCCTGTTTATGAGGTTTTCACTGTATTACACTCTGCATGACATGCCAGTCTGTCATGATCAACTACTTGTAGATTCTTCGAGATCTTTTCCCCATCCACTTAGGGTCTGTTATCTCGTCCTCTGGGAGTTCCACGAATGTGCGTGTAAGTTTCATTTTTCTGTTTGGTTAACTGCTTTCTCCTCCGGATCTCAAGCAGTGCTTGGTGTGTAGCGCTCGTCACCTGTGCGCTGCTGCTCCTCAGAAGCTTCCCAGAGCGAAATGACTGAGTTGACTGCGCACTGAGAGTGCAAATGCACAGAGCAATGGACGAATCGCAGAGTTTTGAGACTGGTACCACCTCCTCAGGCACAGCCACCACAGTGTATTGTTTGACCTAAGTAATATTTTAAGTTGTTTTAAAATAGTTGCTAGTATTTGAAGCCAGAGGGATTTCATATAAAGATCTCAATGCCAATTTTTCTTGAAATGTGAGATCTCTCTATATCAGTGTTTCCTTGCCACTTGTACAATGGACCGAAGATGGGTAACAGCTGCCCTTTGGAGGTGCAGGGCATGTGGTGCCCGCCCTTCATCTCCCCTCTCTCCCCTCCCCCTCTCTTTTTTTTTGTGCTGAGGAGCAAAGCCATGGTCTTGCACACACTAAACACACACTCTACCACTGAACATCTCTCCCATGTCCCATTTGCTTTCCCTAACAGATTGCATTGACAGAAGAATCATTCTCCATTATAATCATTCTAAAAATAATAGTGGGGATTTTTTTAAAGCTAGGAAAATAAAGAACTCCTTCTGAAAATTGACCCAAAATTAAGAAGTAATTTAGAAAGTATTTGTGCAAGACTGAGATGGCATCATGCCCGATGAGTCCTTGGGAGATTTGTTCAAAACTCTCATGCAATTGCACAGTGGATGGTAGCTGGAATAGAAGTCATTTGACCTTGAGAGCTTCTATATTGCTGGATTCTGGTAATGGAACAAGAAGCTAAGTTGAGTTCTTCTGAGGACCAAGCTAACTCATCATTACTGAAAAACACCACACGGCAGATTTCCAAAGAAAGAACATAAAGGCTACACTTACACCTAACCCTGGGCCATGTGCCTTGTGAGTTGGCAAATGACCAGTGCCTTGATGAGACAAGTCAAGTGCATGGTATGTGCTGCCAGCTGAGGGTAAGCTCCTGGCAGCCATCCTCACTGGCACTGTCGCCATCCTCACGATGGAAGTCTGAGTTTTTTTGGGGTCTTTTCCAGACAGGGTCTTGCTATGCAGTTCAGGCTGGACATGTGCTTACTTTTGTAGCCCCCAGGCTGCTCTCAGACTCATAGTGATCCTCCTGTTTCAACCTCCCGAGTGCTGGGATTACGTTTCAGGCCAACATGGCGTGCCTAGGGTTCCAGGGATCAAACTCCAGATCTTGTGCTTGCCAGGTAGATGCTTATGCCTCTGAGCTATCTCCTCAGCCAGAAGTCTGAGTTTTAATAGGGATGTTGGAAAACAAGTTAAGACTGGAACAACATAAACAGCTGTTTGTGCTAACTTACCAAAGTCTCCAGTTATATTCAGTCAGCAACTACTGAGGCTGTGTAAGTAATACAGTCAACATGGGAAGTGATTTATGAGACCTGGAAACAAATTTGACCCAAGTGAACCTGGCCAATTTAAAAATGCTAATTAGCTTTATCATAAGCATTTTGCTTTTGGAATTTTTAAAAATTTTTTATTTATTTATTTTTTGCCTCCATTGATGTGTTTTAGTCACTCTGGGCAAAAAATAGGTCTGATGAGGGGAAAAACATCAGGACTGTTGAGTTTGATTTAGCCTAGCAATTAGATACATTTTTATAAGGCTACTAATTGTCTCTTAAAATAAAATGGAATGCTATGAAAATGGATGTCACTGTCTAAAATTACTCATCTACTTTTGAAATCTAATTCATAGCTCCACTTAAATGTTTACAGAGAATAGTAAAAAATAAAAACTATCAAAATTACAAAATGTTTAAGTATAATTTATGAGGAATTTATCATTCATGATTTAATTAAGTAGCTCTCTGCAGCTGTTCAGGTTCATTTTTGAATAAAAATATCTTGCTCTAGCACTAGTATTAAAACAAGGAGTTTTAACACAGATGTTGCTCTCTTTTTTCCTTATTTCTCCTATTAATAATGTTAGAAAACAAGAATGCAAAAAATTGGAAATGGATGATTTTTTAAATGGAAAATTTAACATGTAATCATTCACAGGACAGTAGTACTGTTCTGCCTTGAACCAGTGAATAGAATTAATTTGGATTTTCTGATCCATATTGACTACCCAGTCTTACACTTACCACTGAAGAATTATGGGAATTCACCAACTCATTCTGTAATGAGGGCCTCATTGTATTGCCCAGGCTGGTTCTGAATTTCTGGGCTCAAGCAATCCCCCTGCCTCAGCTTCCCAAGTAGCTAGGCCTACAGGCACATTACCTAGGAGCTTGCTAAAAACATAAATGTCTCTGAAGTTTCAGATTTCTTACTTGTAGGGTGAAACCTAGACCTTTTTATTTTGTAATGGAGATGATCAGCCATGTTAGTGAGGTCATGCCCAGTTGCAGAGGACTTCAGAGATACTACAGGGACCTGAAAGGGATCCATACTTCTGTTGTCTTCAAATTTGAGTGAGAGAGTATAGAGGACTTCAGAGAATGGAAAGATATTCCATGCTCCTGGATAGGAAGAACCAACATCGTGAAGATGGCCATACTCCCAAAATTGCTGTATAGATTTAATGCAATCCTTATCAAGTGAAATAAACCAAACACACATGTGTAAGTATCATACAGTCTTCTTAGTATAAGAAGCGAAAAGAAGATATACAAATAGAAATGTACAACAACAACTAAAAACAACTGAGGCACAGAAGGCAAAGTGAATGACATATGCTGCAGAAATCAGCTTCTCTTCTGGATGGTTAACAACCTAAGTTCACAGATCAAAATTGGAGAAATAGAAGAGCCACAAGGCCAGCCAACATTTTGTCCCTAGCCTTTCAAGGTCAGCGAAGACTCAGGACATTGGAGAACCTGTACTGCAACATCATGAAACTCTGTTGAGCGCCAAATTTTCTGAACAAGGAGATTATGGAGCCACAGAGGAAAGAGATATAAGTTCTATAGTGTGCCTGGGGAGAGTCACATGGAGAGAAAACTTTCTCTCAGGCTCTCACAGAGAGCAAACTGGTCAAGCATTGGCCGTGACTCATCCACATGGATGACACAGACAACAGATCTACAGAATAAGATACAGGATTACAAGATAAACCCTGAGGGGACTTCACTGACCTCATCAGAAACAAAAGCTACATCTTTTGGTATATAGGCCTTGCTCTATCTAGGTCTTAACCATGCTGCAGAAAAGTATAAAAATGAGGTGTACAATGTGGGGCCATAATAATAAGTTGAGCTGTAAATGGCTATGGTCGACAACTTCTTCAGATAACTCACTATCAATGTGCAATGCTGGACTGTGTTGGATTGTGTTGCAGAGTTCAGGTACCTGAACTGGTTGAATGACAATGGAGTGCCCATCTTTGACAGGTGTAGACAAAGGAAGGGGTATAGAAAGGAAGAATCATGATGTGTGTGTATGGACAGTACAGTTGGGATAGATATGCCATGCTTCTACACAATTCTATGAGAGGCAAGATTTGCACTAATGGTGGTTGGACAGAATATTATGTCAGCTTCTAGTACTATGGACAACCACTGGGAAAATAACAAGGTAGAAAGTATTAATTATTGAATCTTTGATATAATTCAGGTATAAAAAATAAGATACACAAACAGCTACACTCTCTTAATTTACTGATAAGAGACATCTGCTATAATAATCTCTGTAAGTATAATATCATACCAAAACATCGTGAAAACAGTTTGCAATGTAGCAATTTATCGAATCCATCCTGTTAAGGTGTCTTAAAACTGTCTCATTGATATTTGTACTTCAACAAGATAAAAAATAAGAAAGAAAAAAAAAACAAACAAAAAAACAGATTTGAGTGAGCCTGGAACCCATGATTCAAATAAGGACAGAGTCTCCAGGCTGACTTGGCACTGCACTTGTCTTCCAGTGTCTCAGCTGCCAAGGCCTAACCTGGGGTGTGATGCTAAAGGAAGAGGCAAGCAGAGGACTTGGGCTCCCAGCATTTGGCTTCCTACCCATTGTGTGAAATCTATTTCACTTGGGAATTAAGTCTGTACAAGGAAGGCGGTGGGATACATGGTCCCTAAGCTGAGGATTGCAAACTGATGACCCCAGACCATATCCAATCTGCAGGTTGCTTTTACCTGAATCTATATAGTGCTTGAAAATGAATTTTAATTTGATTCAAGATAGTGATATTTCATCAAAGAAAACATTTTAAGTCCTCATTTTTCTTTGGAAAGTTGGAAATTCTGGGCAACAATGAGGCTCTCATTCTTGTTGCTGGGAAGAACAGTGTTTGTTCTCTTAAAAGGGTCATGGGTCCTTATGTTTTTGCAGGAGTCACCCCTGTCACTCACTAGCCTGCTCCTACATTTCTGTTTCCTGCTTGGTGCCTGCAGATGTTGGGCTGTTGACTCTTGTCCCAAGGTCACCTCTAGTGCTAACATTCCCTGATTCTCTAGATTACATCTAACGCCTGGACTTGAAGCATACCTGTGCCTGACTCACCCTCAGTGGTGGCTGCTTCCTCTAACTTTTCAGTGAGAACAACCATTTCTTCAGTACTTTTGGTGAGAGCACAAAGAGTCAGTAAGAAAGAATTAAAAGGCAATAGTAGAAGACTGAAAGAATGTATAGCTGCTTCTTCAACAATGACTCTAAGACCTCAAATTCCACTGTTTAGACATTCCTCAGCATAGTATGTCCAAGTGGATCTTATTTAGGGTGAATGTTTGCACCATTAATCATATGCAGTTCCAGCAAGAGAAGGACATTACTAAATTACCAGGCTTATGCAAGTTATAATGACACTGAGTCCCAATCCTCATACCAATATAATAACTATTGTATGACTAGAATTACTGAAAAGAAGTAGCTTTTCAGAGAAAATCAACACAAGAAAATATTTTCAACCTTTTCAGAAACATCATAAGCCTCAAGGTGGGGCAGTGAAAGCTGTGAGACTTATGTTTGGGACACTGTTAAACTGATACTGACCTCTCTTGGGTTCATCCAGCCTCACAGTTAACAAAGGAGTTCACATAGTCAGAACACATGGCTGCCTTCAAAATATACCACATGCCAAGACAGGCCAGTGGAGATATTATTTCTCATCTTCTCAAAACAAGTTCAGGTCAAAGCACACTCCTCATAATCACTTAAGTGATCCTCCCAAGAGCTGGAGTTACCAAATATTCTGGAAACCCAATTATGGGCAAAATTATCTGTTACATTTGTGCCCAGAAACTAGTATGTGCTTTAGATGTCTTGCAAATGACAAAAGTACCCTTCAGGTTTTTGTTTCTTTTACAATGCTAAGGATTGAGCCCAAGGTCTTGTTTGTGCAAGCATGTGCTCTAACACTAAGCTCTAGTCCCAGCCTTTTGAAAATTTGATTTTAAAATAGGGTCTTACTAAGTTGTCCAGGTTAGCCACAAACTTGAGATCCTCCTGCCTCAGTCTCCTGAGTCATGCCACTTGGGATTACCATCACGGGCCACCATGTCTGGTTTCTTCTGTGTGTTTTAATGTAGTCTATTGTTGAGAAATAAGCAATGTACTATGGAAATGGCTGAGACCATCACTTAGGTTGGGCCTGGAAGGGCAGGTTGTGTTGGGCAGCAAAACAGCAAAGAGATTTTGGGAGACGCCTCATGGTCCTGACACATGCTTGGAGTCTAGGACAGTGGGACTTAAAGCTTCTTGGGTGACAAGAAAAGTAAACAGAACCAAGAATTAGAAGACACGCTGTTAGAATTCTAAGCTACAGCCATGTCACAAGGGTCTTGAATGCCATGCTAAGCCACTGAACTTCATCTTTCACTGAGGCCTAAGAAAAATCATATTTTTGTTTTAGAGAAATGATCCTGATGTTTTTAGCATGGGTTACAGAGGTATGAATGAACAGAAGGGAAGGGAAGAGTTACAGACATTTTGAAGTTTCTAACTTGATTTGTCATTATCTTCTTTCTTGCATCTAAAAAAAATAAATATGTATTTATTTTTGTCTTTTTGAGACAGGGTCTTGCTATGCCACTCAGGCTGCCCTTGAACTCACTTTGTAGCTCAGGCCGGTCTTGAACTTGTAACAATCCTCCTGCCTCAGCCTCCCAAGTGCAGGGGTTATTAGGTGTGTGTCCCACACCTGGCCTATTAATTTATATTTTGTTCAAATATATGGTATAGTGTTAATTTAGTGTTAGATATGAGTGGCAGCCATCCATGTAAATTGATTTGATGCTTCTGTATGTATGTTTTGTTTTCTTTTGGTGCTAGAGATTCAACTCAGATACTGGACATTCTAAGCAAGCATTCTGCTGCTGAGCTCAGCTCTCCTCCTAGCCCCTGAATTATTTCTTTTAGATAAAGAACCCACAGGCTATATTCTAAACACTAACCATTAACATGTATAACCAAAAACTCCCCATGGTTCAATTATCTAAGGATCTCTCCATTTTGTGACTTAATAGAACCTCTTCCTTTACTTTTCTTCCTGAGATTCACAGGGCCTCCTTCTCTTACCCTCTTTCACAGTAGTCTAACTTTAAGAACAGTACTTTATGAACAGTATGGTAGAGTTCAAGCATTGCAGCAGATGTAGATACAGGCTGGGGGTCAATGATCCCCATGTGTCAATTCGGTTCAGTTTTGTTGCAGAAAGCTGAGGCTGTTATGAGGTACATGGAATGGAAACTAGAAAATCAAGTGTGGTAATAATAAGCCAATGAGCAAGAAATTTGATTATAGGAAGAAGTAAGAATCAAAATGAGCATAACCCACTGAGGAGACCAAACACACCCCCATACCAATATTTCCAGTACGTTTTACACTGGTCTATTATACATGGAATCTGTTCGGTCTCATGGAAAATGGATGATTTTCAGCGAAGTCTACCAATGAAAGTCCTTTGGGACTTGAAGTGGAAGGGGAGCCCTTCTGTATAAAACACAATTATCACCATGCGAAATGTCTTATTGCTCAGGCTGGTATTATTGTCCTGCTCTGGTAGAAACATCCTTAAATATCCAATTCCGATGAATATGGAAAATGACAGCTGAAAAGGAGTATAAGGCTGTTTCATGAATTTCACATAAATTGGGACATTCTGCCACCAGCATGCATGGATGAAGTAAAAATTCAATGACAAGAAAAGGCTGAATTTAATAATTCACTATTTTGCTAATACTTTTATTATTTTGGAGGACTACTCACAAACTCCTTTATGAATATCTTGATGAAATGTTAATATTTCTAATTATAAATCAATATTAATAAGAATATTACAGTCTCGGAATGCTGGAGTTAGAGAGACAGCAAAGAGCAGGTAGTACACTCACCGAATTCACATTTATAATTTTAGTGGAAAAGTCTCATTGTTTTCCCCAGCACAACTCACAGTTTGAGTCAAGCGAGGAGGTATAGTGGAAGCCACCTCCCTGCAAGTGCCAAAACAGTGGCGGTGATGGACTCCAGGACACTATGGCAGTGGTCCTGTATTATTTACCCGCAAGAGCTGCAGCCCAGTCTGAGATTACCTATGCTGTTCCCCATGCTCTGTAATCCATAGTCAAGGTGGAGACCTCCTGAGGACAGAACAGCTGCTTACTGGCAATGAGCCTAGCTCAAAAGATTTGAGGGTTTTTTTGTTTTTCCTTTTTTTTTGAAGAACTGGGAATTGAACTCAGGCCCCTCCACTTGCCAGAGAAGTGCTTGTTCCACTGTGCCATTTCCCCAGCTCCTTTGAGGGTTTTTTTGTTGTTGTGTTTTTTTTTTTTCCTGTATTAAAAACAGAGTATACAGGGTCTCACTGCACAGATTAGGCCTATAGTGATTCTCCTGTTTTCAGCCTCCCAGGTGCTGAGATGACAGGCACATCCACCATGCCAAGGCTCATTAACTATCTCAGAGCACCCTGCGGCCAGGGCCCGCACATGCTGTGGACCGAACCCCAGCCACTGTGCTCTGCCTAAGCAGGCCCTTTAGTCCACTGAGCCATCAACATGGCCCTAAGACTTGACTTTCTAATGCCTCAGTTTCCTCATCTATAAAATGGAGACATTGATTCTCAAGGGTTGTTTTGTGCCTTCAGTAAGATAGTTCATCAAAAACCAGGTTTGTGAGCTGGCGACAGTGGCAAATGTCTGTACTCTTAGCTACTCAAGAGGCAGTGCAAGAGGACTGCAAGTCTCAGGCCAGTCTGGACCATTTATTTATTTGTTTGTTTGTTTGTCTATTTATTTGGCAGACCTGGGGATGGAATCCAGGCAATTGCACTTGCCAGGCAAGTGCTTATCCTACTGAGCTGTCTTGCCAGCCCCTAACCTGGACCATTTAATCAGATCTTGTCTCAAAGGCAAGATATTTGAAAGTGTAGGGTGAAGATATAGCTCAGTGGTAGAGCACTTGACTCGTAACACAAGGCCCTGAATTTAATCTCCAGCACTACTGGAAAAAAAATCTATGATTTGTTGACTTTGGTAGAGTAGGTGCTCTGAGCTGCATATGTGTTTTGCTGTGAGAGGCTGTGTTCACTGTAGGTTTCATCAGCTTCCTGAACTCCATCCACAAATGCCAGTATCTCCTCCTTACACTCCTTCTTTCCTAAGCCTCCCAATTAAACATGGCCCTGACATTGTCAACCATTCACTTACTCAACCAATGACTTTAAGAATGTATCTGGCACATAAGTGCGAAGAAAAAAAAAAAAAAGGCTAGCTATTATTCTGTTATTTATACTGCTAGAGAACAGAGAGTTTTCTTTGTAGTGCCAGGGCTGAGAGCATGAAGCTGCATCCTCAGTCCTTTTTGTCTTTTATTTTAAGACAAGGACCCACTCACCTCCCCAGGCTGGCCTGGAATTCATGATCCCCCTGCCTTGGGCTCCCCGAGTAGCTGATATTACAGGTGTGTATCACTGTGCCAAGCTAAGTAATAGCAACTTTGTACTCACAAAATCTTTGTTCCATTTCTGCCCCTCATGCAAATACAACAAACAATACAAGGAGCAGCAAAGTGTGAGTCATAGCTCTAATCAGTTTCTGAACAGTTTTATTAAATGAAGTCATTTGGTGTCTTTAACTATGCAGAAGAAGGTGACCAGTACACAACCCTTGGATACATTCTGATATTTACTAAATTTTACCAGACCCCGGAGATACCCTGGTAAAGACAATGTGATCACTGTACCAACCTTGCTGCCTGAGCAAAAGGAAAAAGATAACACAGTTCAGTCTCTAGGATGTAATTATCCAAGTTGCGCTCTGGTGAACCAAGTGTCGCCCAATGTAATTCCCGTGTATCTCTTCACCTCTCACCTTGCACAGCAGCTATTACTTAACCCACTGACCCAGATAGCTGCTTATTAACATTTAATACATGTGGAAGGGTTAGTGGGCTTTGAACAAAAACATGAAGAAGTTTCTGATTTGCTTTTAGCTCACTGCCCTTGAACTATTACACAAGTACTTCTTTAAAGCTCTAGTCTGTCATTGCTATAACAGCCACATGTAATGTTTTAAAGAAAAAAAATGGATAATTTGTGAAAGAGAGCTTCCCCTCCCCCGTGCATGTAGGCATCCATTCATGTAACAGACACTGATGAGCTCCTATTGTCCTGAACATGCTATGCTGGGGAGGTGCAAGAAACAGACATCATCTTCATTTTTCAGTGGGGGGACGGCGAGACACAAGCAAGTCAATGAGAGCTTACAACACAGTGTGAGCAGTGCTCAGACACTGACAGTGGGTACATGGGACAATAGAAACACATCCAAGCTTTAGAGGTATGGAATCAGTCTAGGCGCCTGTCGATTGGTAAAGGAAATGTGGTATATATAAACAAGGGAGTATTATTCAGTCATAAAGAAGGATGGAATTCTATCATTTGTAACAAAAACAGATGGAATGGAAGGACACATGGTTGATAAAATAAGCTGGCACCAAAAGACAAGTACTGCACGTCCTCTCCAGCAGGTGGAAGCTTATAAACAGTTGATCTGAAAGTAGAATAGTGATTGCTATTTGGGCAGTGGGGCTGGGGATGTGCAGGAAGGGTGGATATGTACAATTGATGCATGCTGTGTGCAGGTATGGAAATGTCACAGTGAATCTCATTAATATGGACAATTGATATATGTTAATAAAAAAAGGAAACCCCCAGTGGAACTGATCAAAAAACAAAGGAAAAAGAGAGTAGTCCTTACCGCTTTGCCTTTCTAAATCAATAATCACCCTGTGAAAAACAGCCTTCTACTCAGTGGGAACCTGGAGGTTCGTGACATCTGCAGTGCATCGTCCTCCCATGTGCAAAATGCAAAAAAAAGCATTTGAGGATAAGAGTATTTAATTTACATAAATATTTATTAATTCCAATGTTTGTTCCAGAAAATATTTGATGTAGATAAATTTGGCAAATAGCAACTCATTTTATTTGTAAATCATAAAACTAATACAGGACTGTATTTTAATGAAAGCTCAAAGATACAAAGAAGAAAAAAGATACAAAGAGAAGTGGATTTTTCTACCCATCCTTCCCAACTCCTGATTTTACCCCCTTTAGTCAGAGATGAACAGAGAACAATAGGATCTTGTCTTTTCAATGATATATATTCTTTTTTTTTTCCTAAATGTATTTAGTGCAAGGTCTATAGGGTCTCACTACACAGATCAGACTTGGAGTGATCCTTCAGCCTCCCAAGTGCTGGGATTACAGGTGCCGCGCCACCAGGCCCAGTCTCATTCGCTGTCTCAGCAGGCCCTGGGGGCTGGGCCAGCAAGGCACGTCGGGATCAAATCCCCAGCCCTTTCTTATTTTATGTAAAGCCATACTAAAAAAGCAAATGACCCACATTCTTGTAGGATTCAGCCTAACATTTAATCTACTTTGATTCTTCCTACACTAACCATTCTGTAACCGCCCCTCCACTTTGCCTTTAACAACACATTTCTAACATCAAGGGAATGGAGATCAATCTTCTCTAACACACAACACTGCCAAAAAGCATAGTAAAAATCTTGAGAAGATGAATTAAGGTTATAGGGAAGAGGAGATGCTAACGCTGGTAGAACCGCTGGAAAAATTATTTATCATAAGTTATGGTTTGAAAAATATTTCCTGGTCACCTGAGGTCAGCGTGCTTGGAAGACTCTGTTCTTTCAAGGGATCCAACGTGCACTGTAGCAAAGCTTTTCAGTGTGCAAACAAAAGAATGGGCCTTCCCCCTTCTCTGGGCCGGGCTGTTGTAATTCACCTTCCAGCGACCCAGCACTCTATGCCGGGCTCCAGGCTGTCTGGGAGAGAGACCGGCTGGCTCCAAGACCCAGAGGCAACTCAGACTTAAATTTTTTGTGTTAACAACAAACGTTCACTTATTTTCTGATGACTGCTGGGAGTCTTAGGCTACTACCTGATCCTCCTAGATGGCTGTGTAGCATAATCTTTCATCATTTGCTATTTTTCATAATAATGCCCTCAGAGGGCAATTTGAATAGAAGCAACTCTGGATTTGTGCTCAGAAACTTGCTCTTAAATAAATGTCTGCTCCACTGTTTATTAAAACAGATAGACTTGGGCTAAATCATACATCCTTGCTGAGCCACAATTAGTTCTAATAGCTACCATATGTGGATAGTAAAAGATACACGGTGCTATCAGTACTGACGGGATGCAGGCATCCCTTATGCACTTCACACCTATCAACTCCTGCAGTTGTCAGCACAGCCCTAGGAGGTGGGCAGGACCTGTCCTCACCCCATTTTATAGGAGGAAACTGAGGCAAGTAGAGGGTCAGTGCCCAAGGACACCCAGCCAGGGAGAGGAATGAAGCCAGTGGTACAGGGCATATTGGGGAATAAAGACACCTCTGTGCGCCAGAGCTCGACAGAGCTGAGCTGGTGGGCAAGGTTTTCCTTTCATTATTTTTCTCAGATACAAGAAGCACCAAATTTTAGAGCTGGATGGAACATTGGAGACCATCAGGGACCAAGCTATCATTTTCAGACAGGAAGACTCAGGTCCAGATTACTTCGGGCCACTCGGGCCAGCTTTGAGCTTGCTGACAGGAGCCCTGGCTATGAGGGTGCTGCCTACAGCCTGGCCATTCCCACGGTTTTCTCCATTTTACTAAGTTCAACAAACACTTTTGTTTACTGTAGAAAAAGTTAAACAACTACAGCAGCATGATGCCACCCAGCTTCAACAACCACTTGGGCAATAGCGCTGTATCTGTATTTCCACCCACTCCCTGTCCACTTCTCCTGTCTGTCTCCTACTTCCTAATAGAAGAACTGGAAGGGACTCTTAGACACCCCACCTTCATCCAAACACAGTGTATATCTCCAAATTGTAAGGACTCTTTAAATATTAGCGTAGGGCTATTATCATACCTTGCAAATAACAATCTTGTTTAAAATCATCAAATATCCTGCCAGGGTTCAAATTGTTCCATTTGCTACACGCCTCTTGAAAATTTTTATTAGCCTGTGTTTGCGAGCCATAATGACTACACTGGGCACGAGGAGTCAGTACATGCACGTGACACGTCTTCATGTTTTTCATTTCCCCTCTCTCCTACATTTAATTATTTAATAGTTGGTTTGTAGCAGGCAAATTCTGAACTTTCATCTGGTGTTAGACATTGTGGAGGAGGTAAGGATAGATTACTTTAAAAATAATTCCTATGCTTGGGTTCTGAACAATCAAGTGTGAAGTTAGAAACAAGGAATAGAGGTGCACCATGGTACTGAGCCAGTGATACTTCAGAGGTTCTCTCAGGGTGCTTGGCTTCCCAGCCTGTGGTCACTGCTTGGTAGTTGGGTGATGTCAAGCAAGTAGTCAGTATCTGACTGACTACTGCCTTTCTTTTGTTATCTGTAAGATGGGGCTAATCGCAGACCTATCTCTAAGGATTGTTTGAAGGAGAAATCTACTTTGAAATACAGACACTCACTTGGATCAGTACATGAAATATCATAATTACTCAATCCTGTAAACATTAGTCACTAGGAGTATTATATCCTGCTATGGTCCTGATTCATTAATAGTCCTAGAGGCATTTGTTCAGTAGTAGAAAAGTGGGTAGTTCTGGTTATTATGCCATAAATAATAGTGTATCATTATAATTACCTTATGATGGCGATGATGGTGATGATAATGACTCTGGACAGGAGTTACTTTTCAGTTATGAGTCAATGCTGTTAGAAGCTTCCCACTCCTTTCCACACTCTCTCCCCACAACTTCCTCCAACCTGAGGTCAGAAGCACCCAGTCTCTGTAATCAGAGCTCCAAGACATTTCTTCCCTGAGGGGCCCAAGAGCTAGAGGGGAACTGGCTCCTAACTGAAAAGGTAGCAGTAGTGGAGGTGTCACTATGCCCCAAGCTCAGGACAGCATTCCTTCTGGAAGGCCCAGATATGCCTGTTTGTCCTTTCACACCTGGGAATGTCTCATTGAGGATGATAAATTATTTGGTCACTTTGCAATACCCTGCTGGAAACATTAGGTGTGTATCTAAAAGCACACATTTTGGATTTATCCTTCATAAATTTATCTCCTTCTCCTGTCATCCTCTCCCCTCCACACAGCCATTAATACCCTCATTTCCAGAGTCCTTTAACTATTGGAGGCCTGTGGACCATGATGACTGGAGCTCTTTCTGTGACTTGAATGGTTTATGCTACAGGCAAGTGTGAAGAGGACCCTGATCAATTGGTTATCTGGTCCACTCTGAGATGTTTTTATCATTCAGGATTAGATCCTAATCTGAGATCACTTGGTTACAAATTTTAACAACTGCACAAAGATGATAAACAACTCTGCCTCTTGATCCCCCCTGAACCAGGAAAACTTATCCATACTCTTACTTGTGTTAAACATGCATTTGTTCCTTGTGTTTAGTCAGTTCTTTTAGACTCAGGAGTTTTAATGTATTTTTTCCTCTGCAGCAATGGAACATGACTTCTCTATCAGAAGGAAAATGTGAAAAAGAAGAAAAAGTCATGATGTTCACTAGAAGAGTAACACAAATTTGTAATAATAATAAAAGACGTTGGATTTCCTGGGCTAAAACAAATCGTGATGGAATTTTAAAAATCTAAGAGCTCTGAGATGCACCATGTGTCTGTAATTCAGTTTTGCAAGCACACAGTGCAATGCATGGCTTTGTTTTGGGCAGACCCTTCAGTTGAGAACCACAGTTGAATTATAGTGCAGTTACCTCAAAGAATTTATTATTCAGTGGGGAGACTGACAAGGTTACAAATAATTCCAATGTAAAGCAAAGAAAGATGTATGAGTTAAAAGAGTTCTGAACCATGTGCTCAGGGGATTTATGGTACTATGAATATGACTGTAAAAGTTTAGAAATGCTTCTCATTCTGGGAGACAAGAAAGATTTAGATCAGAGACCTTTTCATTATTGATTGATTTTTTGAGCACTGCCCCTATGTTCTATAGTGTGTATATATCTGGGTGCATATGTGGATATATATGATTTTCCCCACAGGATTTTGAAAATTGACCCTAATACTGACCCCTATTTGTTACTGGACCTGTTCCTCTGTTTTTCCTTTCTTTTTCTTTTTTGCAGTGCTAGGGACAAAACCCAGGGCCTTAGGCCTGTACATATTAGGCAAGCACTTTAGCACTGAGCTACACCCCCATTGTTCATTCTTTCATTTGTTCTTTGGTTTTGCACCCCTCTCTTTCTGAATGACCATCTTGCTTTCCCCCAGATTACCAGGCTCCTTTCTTCACCCCAGGACCACTCAGGATTCCTGTCTTCCCTCAATCTCTTGCCTCAGTGTCTCCTTCCACATACCAGAGAACTCCTTGAATGCTCCAAGCACTAAATCCTTGGGT
Source organism: Ctenomys sociabilis (assembly GCA_004027165.1). Taxonomy (NCBI): domain Eukaryota; kingdom Metazoa; phylum Chordata; class Mammalia; order Rodentia; family Ctenomyidae; genus Ctenomys; species Ctenomys sociabilis. Next base: position 18,282 of record PVKA01003006.1, read on the forward strand.
CCACTTTTTCCACTTCCATGTACTGCTCCACCCATTGCAGTCTGAAATCTGGCCCCACAAATTGTGTGTGGTGGGGACAGTGCAGAGAGTGTGGATTTAAACTCACCGAAGACTCCCTCACTGGGAGTAGATGTTACACTAGCCAAGCACATGGGCTACCCACTCAGTATTCCTATGCTGGCTCAAATTTTGTGGAAGTAACTTAATTTCCTTGTGCCCATTTTCTCACCTATAATAGAACAAGGATACTTACTTCATAGTGATGTCATAAGTGTTAAGTGACTTATGACATATACAGAATTTAGAATAGTTTTAGGCTTATCTGTCAGTCCTTCTAATTACAAACTGGTACTTTTTTTCATGTTTGACCTCTCTTAAGAGCAATAATAATTTGGACACTCCTAGTGTCCTGAAAATCTCTTTTTGCTACAGACTCATTTTGTGCTGTGATACCTGCTGATCGGAATTCTCTTTGCTGGTCAAGGGAGAAAATTATAACAAAGTAATGATTTTTTGTCCCTCCCTCCCTTCCTCCCTTCTTTCCCTCCTTATATACTGGGGACCTAACCTAGGGTCTCATGCCAATGTAAAGATTCTAATTGGCTTTACTTTTGATTCTAGAATCGAGCAGTATCTAAGTCCATAAAATAGAACAAAGATTCCAGTGAGCCAAAGAGAAGAGTTTGG
>PVKA01003006.1:19068-115938 GCA_004027165.1 Ctenomys sociabilis
GGCTTAGTTTTAGCATACCAACATGCAACTTTAGCCTCAGTCACTTCACTCTGATGTTTGGCCTGGTCTGTCAGGCCAAGTGCCAAAGCCTGGGCCACCACAATCATTTTGTGTGATCCCTTAACATGTCTGTTCCTTCCATGTGGATATTCCCCAAGGAGATGACATCTACCTCTGCTTTTCTCATAGTGACCTCTCTCAAGCAACCTCATCCAGACCGTAGGCTGCAGCTGTGTCTCCACAGCCTGGTTCCATGCAGAGCCCCAGGCCTACAGATCTGGCTCTTAGAACTCCCTAAACATCTTAGATCCAGCAGGTTCAACTCCGAAGTCTTTCACCCACATACCTCCAGGTATTGCTTGGGGGAACATAGGTAGCTTATACCAGGTAGGGCCGTCGTCCTGGCACATCTCTCCTACTTACCTTCATTTTCTTAATTCTGAGACAGGATCTTGCTAAGTTGTCCAGCTTGGACTTGAACTTGTGGTCTTCTTTCCTCAGTGTCTCACAGTGCTGGAATTACAGGTGTGCATCCCCATAGCAGGCCACACACAGCTCTTAGCCATCTCTGTGGTCATAGCCCTGTCCTCCAAGGCTGCTTGTTCCTCACATCCTCCCATTATTTCTGGTCTCCCTGGCATTGGTCTCCTTTGCCCTTCCTACCCTTTCCAGGGAAGGCTGAGGACTCTAGTATCTGGGTGCTCTTGTGGGTTCCCCCAGCCTGTGTGGAGCTATCAGAGAACTTAGAGCAGTGCAGTCTCAGACCTCTCCTGTGTCCTCTTTCCCTAGGAGGGCCATGTCTATGTACAGCCCCGCCCGGAGTACACTTTGCCTATGGAAGGTGTTGGGTAAATATGAAAGAAAACTGGAAGGAAAAACCACGCTTTGGCTCCTTTCATCTGTACAAACCACGAGGAGATTATTGTTAGCATGGAGCCTTACAATGGGCTCACAGACTTGTTTCTTTAGCTTTATGGAGAAAGGACTGTCAGATGATTACTAAAAAAAAGGCTATTGAATAGCACAGGTGAAGCATATTATAACCTTGGTGATTTCTTTTCTAGGAATCTAAATAATCAAAAAAGACAAGTTTTATTCACCAAGATATTCATTGTCATGTAAGTTGGGGTTATTTATTTTTATTTTAAAGAAAGAGAAAAAAAATTAAGAAGATACAGAATTTCAAAAGAAGATGATAGGAAATTACCAATGGTTATTATATGGCATATTATCTTTAAAGTAGTTGCTCAAATTACCAGATATAGGCAAAATTAATCAAAGAATATAAGCACTGTCTGTTCCTTTCGAAGAATAGAAATTAGTATGATTACGACAGCTATACACACACACATGCACACACACACACACATGCACAGGATTTTTTACCTTTTCTCCCTCCCAGTTGTTCTTTCCTTTTGAGCAGTTTCTTTTCCTTTCATAAAATCTACTGTGCCATTTGGGTCTTATTTATGCTTTCAGTTTCTTTCTCTCTCTTTTTTAACTCTTTATTTATTTATTTGGTACAGGATCTCACTATGCAGCTCAGACTCATAGTGATCCTTCTTTCTTGGCCTCACCCGCATTGGAATCACAGACATGTGCCACTGTGCCTGGTTTCGGTGGCCAGCTCAGTGCAGGGCTGGCGCACCATACAGTACCGGGGATCAAACTCAGGTCCTTGTGCTTGCCAGGCAGGCATTTAGACCACCGAGCTATCTCCCTGGCCTCTATGCTTTCAGTTTCTTACATTAGGAAGACAATAAGATGTTTCCATATGCAGGTGGTCTCAAGTTGCATTCATTTACCTATAAAAACCCCTCAGTTTTATCTTTCTTTATAGCTAAGTAATATTCAATTGTAAAAAAAAGATCTCTCTAAATCCATTCCTTCATTGGTGGACTTTTGGATTGTTCCCAATATTTAGCTTTTACAAATTGTGCTGTTATAAACATGGGTGTACATGCTTCACTGTGTTACGATGTTTTCATTTTTTTTGGGAAAATACCTGGAAGAGCTAGGTCAAACGGGACCTGTACTTGTAGCTCTTAAGGAATCTCTACACTGATTTCTGCAGTGGATATACCAGGCAACACTACCACCAACAATGGAGAGGTGTTCATTTCCCACCAAAGCCTCTCCAGCATTTGGTTTTGGTTGGTTTTTTTTATGACAGTCATTCCTTCTGGGGTAGAATAGAATCTTAGTGTTGTTTTAACTTGCATTTCTCAAATGACCAATGATATGTAATATTTTCTCATATTATTTGCCATTTGTATTTCTTCATCTGAAAGGTGTGTATTCAGGCCGGGGAGATGGCTCAATAGAATAAGTACCTCCCTGGCAAGCGCAAGGGTCTGAGTTCAATCCCTGGTTCCGGAAAAAAAAAAAAAAAAAGTGTGTATTCATTTCAGATGCCCGTCTTTGGATTGAGTCTTTGAATTTTGGTGGTATGATTTAGGTAGAAGTCATTTGTCTGAGGGACAGTTGGCTAAAAATATTTCCTAATTCCTGGGTTTTCTTTTCACTCTGCTGGTAATTTCTTTTGATGTGCAAAAAAAAAAATAAATAATGAGATTCAAGTTGTTCATTCTTTGAAATATTTCCTGCAATTTGGTTTTTGTTCATGAACTCTAAGCCTAAACCCATGTCTTCAAGATTCCTACCTACCTCTTTCCAATAGATTTAGTGTTTATGTCTTAATACTAAGGATCTTTAATTTATTCTGACTTTAGTTTAGTGCATGGTGATAGAGATAGGTCTAGTTTTAGTTTTTAGCATGCAGAAAGCCAGTTTTTCTAGCACCATTTATTAAAGAGGCTGTCTTTCTTCCAGTGAATGTTTGGCACCTTTGTCAAAGATAAGGTGGCTGAGTGTGTCATTGTGGGTGTATCTTCTAATCTATTCCACTGATCTTTGGGTCTATTTTATTTTCAGTACCATGCTGATTTTATTACAGTAGCTTTGTAATATAATTTTAAGCCATGGATTGCCTCCTGATTTGCTTTTGTTGGCCAGAATTGCTTTTGCTATTCTACATCTCTTCTGATTCCATGAATTTTAGGACTGTTTTCTCTAGATCTGTGTGGTATGATAATGGTCTTTTGATGGGGATTGCATTGCATCTATATAACAGTTTGGAAGTGACCACATTCACAATGCTGGTTCTTTTTCTCTGTGAGCAAAGAATATCTTTCCATTTTCTGAAATCCTCTTTAATGTCTTTTTTTTTCAGAGTAGTATAATTTCAATGTATATGTCTTTTACTTCCTTTGTTGGATTTCTACCTATTTCATTTTTGGGATACTATTGTGCAGTGTGACTTTCCCTAATTTTCTCATAGGCAGTTTGTTCTCTGCGTACAGGGAAGCTATTGATTTTTGAGTGTTGAATTTGTATCTAGTTGTGTTACTGAATTTGCTTATGAGGTTTAGGAGTCTTGGTGGAGCTTTTGGAGTCTTCTATAGAATTATCATTTCTTAGTTCCTTGTCATTTTATTTAGGAGGTTTTTCATGTTCAGTAGCTGCAATGCTGTCATGGTTTGGAATTTTACAAGGGGAACAATACAATATAGAGCACATTTTATTATTATTTTTATAATGAATCATCCAAAGAATCATGCACAAAGAATGCAGGAAATCTGTCCATATACTGAGGACCAAGAATCCAGCTGATGGCCTGGATCCCACACAAATGTCCTGCCTGAGTCCAGCTGAAGACCTAGAGCCCATAACAATGCCTCACACATGTCCAACTGAAGCCAAGAGCCTACAACAATGCTTCATGCAGGTTTGCTTTATGGATTTGGGTTGGGGAGATTCAAAGGTCAGTGGTGGAAGTCAGAAAGTCTGTGCCAGTGGGGTAAAGGATCTACTGGAGCCAGGAAGCAATGCTCAAAGAACTGGAGCTCACCTCAAAAAATACCACATTCATCTTCAGCAGAAGTAAAGTCCTGAGCTCCTCCAAAGATGAGGAAAGCAAAGTTCCTATCAGGAAATCCAACGCAACAAGCTTCTCCAGGAGACAAAGATGTATACCATTTTCCTCTTCAGAGCCAAGAAGCAACGCTCAAGGTGAAGACCAGAGCTCCCTCAACCTGAACTATAGTCAAAGACTGAAAATCTATCTTTAGTTTCAATCAAGTTGTTTTGACAGCTTTCAACAGAAATTTTCATTTCCTGGGTATCTCTTTGAATCTGTTTCATATATTCTAATTCTTTCCTAAAATGTTCATTCAAGGTTTCCATCATTTTTCTATGCTCATCATCATTATTATTAATCATTTAGATATGCTCAACAATTCTTTCTTTATGGTTGGCATTTCTTTTTTTTAACTTGAGAAATTATTTCTGATCTGATTTCCTCTATAGTCTCTTGGAGTTTTTACTTTACTTCAGTTGTTAGCATTTCAGAAAGTTCAGGTCTATAATTTCCAAGTTCTGTGTTGATGTCTTCTGGACTTGTATTGGGTGAGCTGGAGATCTGAGATTACATTTTGATCCTTTTTTTTTTTTTTTTTTTTTGACATTTTGTATTTGAAAAAGAGATTTTTATTTTGTTTACTGTGACAATCCTTGTCAGTTTTGGTAGTAGGTAGCTGTATCACTAGTATCAAAACCTTTCTAGGAAAAGTCCATTCTTCAGGGATAGCTTCTGCATATCAGAGATTCTTGGTTTGTATCTTCCCACATAACTGTGAATGGGATGTTGGTTTCTGTTTGGCTGTGCTCTAAGTCTTTAGGTAGCTGTAGAGCTCTGGTTATCACCCCAGTTCCTCCCAATATTGTTATCCAAGGGAGATCAAGTGATTACAACAGATATGACACCTTAGGTACAGTGGTACAAATTGAGAAATTGAGGAACTGCGGTAACTATTAATCTTGTACTTTAGACTATAGGAGCAAAGTCTATAGTTATATAACAGAACAAATAATAAATTAAAGAGTTTGTATGCAAAGTGTTTCCCCTTGTTAGAGTGGATTTACCCTGGATTCCTCTGGCTGAGCTAGTTCCCTTGTCCTCAGGGCTTTCCACCCTATACAGGGATGGGTGAGGCACCAGACCCCTCTGGCTAAGCTGGTTGCTGAGTCCCTGGTCCTTCCTGCACTACAGGGAGATGGATGGATGGAGTGATGAATGGATGGACATATGGATGGATGGATGGAAGGATTGATTAATTTTCAGACAGGGTCTCACTATGTAGTTCAGGTTTGTCTTAAACTTACTGTGTAACCCAGGATGGACTTGAACTCAAGGTGATTCTCCTCCTTCAGCCTCTTAAGTGCTGGGATTATAGGCACACACTTGTTTTTGGTACCTTTGTTGCTTGGGGCTAGGCTTGAGCTTCCAATCCTTCTGCTTTAGCTTCCCAAGTGTCAGAATCTAAGCATGTGCATGTACCAAGTAATTTATAAACATGTATAATGCAGAAAAGTCACATATAGTGGTATATACTTATAATTCTAGCATTGAGGAGACTAAGACAGATAGATCAACATGAGTTTGAGACCAGCCTGAACTACAAAATGAGACTCTGGCTAGAAAGTGAGTTCAAGACTACAAAGTGAGGCTACAAAGGGAGTTCAAGACCACCCTGAACTATATGAGATTTAGTCATCCCTCTAAAAGAATGAGTTCCAGATGGCCTGAATTACCTAGTGAGGCAATCTGAAAAAGTACCCTCCCCAGAAACTCTGCACCCAATTTGGATTAAATTTAGTTTTATTCTGTGAAAAAAGAGGAAAAAATTAGGAAAATTAAGATCCAGAATTATGATACAGATATTCAGTTAAATATTGTACCCTCATCATACCTTATATGTCATAGTGTTTTGCTTTGCTTGGCTTTGTTTTTCTGAGACAGGATCTTGCTGTGTAGCCTAGGCTAGCCTTGAACACACTGTGCAGCCCAGGTTGGCCTTGAAGTCTCAGAGACACTCCTGCCTCAGCCTCCTAAGTTCTGGAATCAAAGACATGCACCACCACACCCTACAGCTGTAGACCTTCTACAGGAGGTATTCATGGGGGCAAGGAAGTTCTGCTTCCCTTGGTACCAATAAGCTGTAAGCCCAGAGTTGCTGGAATGTACATGGGGATAGCAGAGCAGCAGAGGAAAGAAAATATTGGTAAGGGACAGAGAAGAGGAAAAGTCCTATGACAGACAGACACACACTGGAAGCCACATCCCCCTTTACTCCTGTTAACTTTGAGCTCTTGCATCCAGGAAAGGCTGAAACGCATCACTCCCAGGTTTCCAGTTATAAGAACCTATAAACTCTTAGGTTTCTTTGCTTGCTTCATCAGTATGAATTATGTCTATGATTTGCATAACTGCTTTCCCTAAACTTATGAAAAAATATATAAAGTATAATTGATAAGTAGAGAGATTATTACAGAACACAGGCTAGAACTCATCCCAACATCTTACTTGAGATATAAAATACCTCCAGAATTGCAAACGTTGTGCTGGACAGTGCTGATCTACATATGGTTCATTCCCAGAGCCCTTCACAAACAGCATGTTATATGTACCTTGTTTCACTACAGACCAGGCGGGGGTATTATTAAAAAATCTTAACAACCTGAAAAGCTCAAGTACTACAGGCTCTCTGCTATGCTTGGCACTGAATCAGTAAGTGCTGGATCTAAGGAGACTTCATGTGTCTCCAGAGTGGGTTAGGGTGGAGACTTGAAGAGATATTTAGGGGGTATTTTTAAAAAAATATGTACAGAAAGATTTCAATATTCTACCAGCCAATATGGGTGAGTTGGTGTTCACTGGCTGAATGAAAGCTGTTAGTAGATATTTGTTTCTTATTTGGGTATGTGTTTTTGTCATTGTGTTGTCAGTTCCCCTAGGCTGGGACTTTGTTTTATTTTTGCTGGTCTTGGTGCCTACTAGGATGCTCAACAAATGTTTGTGGACTAACAAACAGGAATAATGGTCCAGCATTGCATAACTCCCTATTCCTTTTTTCCTTTTATCCTGATAGAAGTTTCTTGCCTCGAATCAAATTGCAATACAGTCTCTTTTTCACTCTTCTGAATATGCTATCCTCTCCAATATCAGTTGATTCAGGAAGAAAATTGTAATTTTTCTCTCTGGCATAATGTTGATATTTTAACTCATAGTGACTTTTTTCCTCACTACAAAATGGATTTTAGAAATAAATCAAGATCGCAGAAACCTCTGATTGCTTAGAATGGTATCTTTTACTCTGTTATCCTGAGAAACATGAATGACAGCCAAACTTGTGAGATAGCAGGATCGAACATTTCAGCCCAGCCTGGGTGACTTAGTGAGGCCCTGTCAGAAAATGTGAAAAGGAAGGAGGGACGAGGTTCAATTTGAAGGTCCTGAGTTCAATCCCAGTACCACACACACACACACACACAGAGTCAGAGTATGCCTTGTCAGATGACACCCTCCAACAGAACTGTATAACTTGGACTCTTTGCTAGCACATTTCAGGGAAGGCTCCCATAAGGCCTGTGAGAGCTGGGTCCACATCTGTGTACTACCCACAGCTTTGAAAATGGATGTTGAAAGAATAAGTGAAATGAGCAAATTTAAAGATAGTCAGTAAAACACAATGATCACTTGACCATCCTCTAATACCTACAAGTTTTTAGTATTTATCTTTACAAATTATTTTTCTTAATCTTGTTTAGGAGTCTTAGGGTTCAATATTAAATAGAGGGGCAGGGGAGATGGCTCAGTGGAATAAGATCTTGCCTGGCAAGCACAGGGGCCTGAGTTCAATCCCCAGTTATACACACACACACACACACACACACACACACACACACACACAAAAAAAAAAAAAGAGCAGCAGAGTTGGGAAATTACAAATTTTGGAAGTACCTCAAAATCATTCTATGTTTTTTCCTAATGGATATTTCCCTTGTAGTTTCACCCTTAACCTCTCTGGAAGCATTTTTTTTTTTTATTGTTTTATTAGAATATATGGAAAATGCTTGACATACTAGGTCTCAAAACAAGGGCTCAGCCCCAGGGCTTCCCACTGTAATGGTGGTGTTTGGCAGGCCATTTCTGGAATAAACATGGATGCAAAAAGCTGCCACTGAGGATGCAAAGACAGGATAAGAAGAACCGAAACATCCTACACAGACACTGTTGGTAGGGTGAGTCAAGGGCGGCCACCATGAGCAAGTGTAGGGACCATTTCCTAGGTTGTGAAGTCTGGCTGAAAGAAACATTTTGCTCCTGGTCTAGGTAGCCAAAAGGACTTTGGGATCCCTATCTCCACAAATGCAGTGTAAAACGGAGGAAAGAAACGGGGAAAAAAAAAGAAAAAAGAAAAGAAAAAAGTAAGAAAAAATAAAAGAAACGAAGGAAGGAGGAAGGGGAAAACTGCAAGGATCCCAGAAGCGAAAAGGCTTATACCAGGGTCCCAGAGCAAACTTCACAAAGGTGCTCTTCCTCACTGCCGTGTACCACTCCAGAAAAGTCTCAGTAGACCTGGGTGGGCTGAGGCCAACAGAACCAGAAATCAACTGCGTTCTACAGGTTATGTAGCAGGTGAGAAAAAATGAGCATGAGGAATTACCTAAACCCTGGCCCAGGATTTTGCAGAGGTGCCAGACACCCCCATGGGCGCCCTTCGACGAACAGGAAAGGGAGGGATGTTAGGGCCCTTTCCTAACCCCCGCGCCCTCCAGTTGCCGGCAGCACCACTGCAGCTCCCGAGGCGCCCAGCCTCCTCCTATTCAAGCACGGTCCCCGAGCGGCGGCCAAGCCTTGTTACCTGGGGAGCACCTGCCAGGAGGCGGGCCAGTGCCCCACAGCGCGTGGTGAGTGGTGCGGGGCTTCACAAAGCGTGCGACTAGCACCACCCTCGGCCAGGAGTCGCCTGGGGCGGGCGGACCACACCACCCGGGAGGGGTCGTAGAGCGAAGAAGGGGCTCCGGGGTCAAGAACGACCCGGGAGGGCTCGCGGGTCCTGCCCCCTCTGGGCGGGCTCAGCCCCGCGGGATCCTGCCGGACGCCGAGGGGAGGGAGCGAGGGAGGGCAGGCGAGGAGGGGCGTCGGGAGGGGCGTGGCCGGCGCGAGGGGAGGGCGCTGGAGGAGGGGCGGCCGCTCGGCGCTCGCGCTCTGGGGGCTCGGCTTTGCCGCGCTCGGTGCACTTGGGCGAGAGCTGCAACGTGGAGCGGAGCTCCGCAGCCAGCGCAGCCACCGCGATGAGAGGCGCTCGCGGCGCCTGGAATTTCCTCTGCGTCCTGCACCTCCTGCTCCGCGTCCGACCAGGTGAGAGGGCGCAACGGGTACCCGGGCCACCGCGGAGGCTTGAAGCCGCCGGCGTGCGTCCCGAGAAGGGCTGCGGTGCACTCCAGCCTCAGGAAAGATTCCAGGCGGCTCCGAGACGCTCCTGCGCGTAGCTTCGCTCACCTGCGCTCGGAGACCCCAGCCTCTGGTGGCAGGGGGCGCAGAGCCTGGGGTCTTCGGGAATAGGAGCGGTGAGGGGACTTTCGGCACGAGCGAGGCTACAGCTGTGGGGGAGTTTGGAGCTGCTTTTGTGCCGACCGTGCGCGGCTGACCGAGGCGGGCGGCTCAGGGTTCGCACCGAACGCATTATCTCGCCGAGCGAGGCGCGGCCGCAGCTTCCTTTTGTTAAAAGTTGCGTGTGTGTGACCAGCGCACGGGAGGACCGACCCGCAGGTCCGCGGAGGCGACGAGGGCAAAGTTGGAAAGCCTTTTCTTCGCTCTGCAGCGGTTGCTTTTCAACCGCAGGCGGTCTTTGTGCGCGGGGCGGCTTGGGACCGAGCTTATGTTGCCCCTGCCCGCGCGCGGCGCCACCGGTGGAGAAGGGTCCGAGGGGGCCGCGCTTCCCCGAGCCGGTGGGGCTGTTGCACTGGTAGCACGCGGCGTGCGGCTCTGGGGCGGGACCCCGCGAGCTTGGAGGTGACGGCGGCACGGGCAACTTGAGCCGGGCGTGTAGCAAGCAGCCGCTAGGTTGCAGACTTTGTGCTTTTTGTAAATCCGGCGCTGAGGGCTCGCCCCTCTCCGCAGCCTGCCGTTCTCTTGCTGCCACGCGCCAGGAGCTGCTGTTAGCCTGCTATTCCGCCGAGGCAGGCACAGCGGCGCTGGGACGCTGCGGTCTCAGACCCAGTCACCTCGCGCGCCAGGCCAGAGTCCCCGGCCAGCCTGCCAGGATTCTGGGAGCTCGTGTCCCTGGGTCTGCGACCTGTAATCGCAGGTGTCTATTTTCATCGGGAATTTTGGGAGTCTGGACCCTCCTCTCACGTGGTATCAACACTCGGGGCTGCCTGAGGTGAGGTGTGGAAGATGGAATGGAACTTCCCGCAGCCCTCAGTAGGTTCTTAGGAAAATCCAGTTATATGGGCGCGTGAACTCAGGTCTCAAGGAGCAGAGGAAGCTGCAGGCTCAGGGAGCTCCTGAGTCACATTCCTGCCTCTCTTCCCTTTTGTCCAGGTGTCTCTGGTGTGCGTGCCTGGCTAGTCCTCAAGCCCTGTTTCTCAGGTCATTCAAAAGCAAAAACGTTTAGATTATCCTGATGGTGTAACATAGAGAAGTGAGTCTATAGAGGAATCCAGTACTGGAAAGAAAGCCAGTGTCACAGTGACCTGTTGTGGGACGACTGGCCGGTTTCTCTGCGAAGTCTCAAGCCCAACACCCCTCCCCACTAGTAAGCCTGGGGAAGAGGCTTTTCATCTGGACCCCTGCGCCCTAGGAGCACGGGTCACAGGGTCACCAGCTGGAAGCCTTAGCTTAAGTGACCCCTATAGTCTTTATCTTTTCTGCTTTGTCTTTTTACATTTCATTAAATGAATAGTCTCCGTGTCCTCCTGATTAGCCTGCTCTGTCCAATAGCTTATTGGCAAAAGGAATGTAGATCTGTCATAGTGGTGTAGTGACAGATCCTTCTTCTGCCCTTGGGATTCTTGATTCCTTTCCTCTGCCATGCACTGGTTGTGTGCCCTTGGGCAGGTCATGCCTATTCTCTGGAGTCCAGTTTCCTCAAAAGTGGACGTCAGGGCATCAGAAATCAGGAAGCACCCTTCCTGTCCAGAATGCCCCTCCAGCCTTCTGGGTGGAGACCCGCCTCTTTTTCAGTTCCTTTCCTGACCCCTTTCAGGTGGTACCTGAGAGATCCTACTGCTCTGCCCCTTGCTAAGCATTGCTCTCTAAGGTGTAGAAGGTTCCTGTTCTGTCATCACCTCCTCTGGCACCCTCAGCAGTTACATCAGGGACCAACAGGATGAACCCACCATAAACAGTGAGTCGTGACTTTTTCCCTCTGTACCTGCAGGTGTGAGATTGGAGGCCTCGGCACCTGGTGCAGGGCTTTCTGGATTATTGTTCTGTTGGGAATAACAAAATCCTTTTATAAAGATTCCCAGATAATTCTGTTTTTCCACACATTTTTTCTTATGGCTTCATAAGTCATGTATGCTGGACTTTAACAATGAGCTTTCTAACAAGCCTTAAATTTCATATATATTACATGTGGGTTGTGCTTAGTCCTGGCTCAGTTGGAAACTGTGTGCTAGGCCCTGTGCTGAGGCCTTTACCTGCTATTTCCTATACTTCTAAGTCCGGGAAGACTATTACTAAGGCTATAAGCTGGAGAATGTGGCTAAGTCACTTGCCCAAGATAATCAGTGGGGGAAGACTGAGCTCAGCTGCGTATGCCCAACTGCATATCCTTTTACAGAGCTCACCAGAATCTCTTGTAAAGTGAAGCTCATTTAGAAATGTTGAGAGTGTGCCTACAGGATGGTCAGTTGCCATGAAAGGGACCTAGGGTTGCTTGTTTTATAGCATTTGAATTAGAGTGCTCTCAATTTAGGGAAATATGCACTGAGGAAGGGTTCATTATTTGATAGCTAGGGGAGGCAGGCGTCTGGCCTGCTTTATGAGGGCTTTAGGTGTTAGGGTCCCTAGAGAGGGAGATAAGCTATCTCCACAATAGTGGTGCAAGTCAGTTGAAATCCATCCCCCACACTGAAAAAGAAAAACCGCCTTAGCATTATAGACTTGTGCATAATATTGAAAAAGAAAGCCCCACAATAGCGGTAGATATGGCTAGCTGTTGACACTGGATAAGCATGCGGAAACAACATGACAAATTTCCACCTGCCTTTCCCCAAAGAAATTTTCGTCAGAAAAGTGCCAAGTATTTTGTGGGCTTCCCTTGTAGCACATTTATGTACAGATGTTGTGGTGATGAATTTTGCCGCTGTTGTTGACAGCCGTTAGAAGTCACCCTAGGATTTTGACTCACTTCCTCAAGTGTTTTGATTAAAAAGGGATGCAAGGAAATGAGCCCAGTGAGCCACGGTGTCCTGAGGGGCAGCTCAGGAGCCCTTAGAAGTGGTCAGGGCAGCTGCTGCCACCACATTTTCTGAGGAATGAATTTAGTGTAGGAGTTGGCAGGCTAGGAGGTAGGAAGTGCTTTATTTTGCTGCATTCATGTATGGTAACTTTTCCAAAGTGGGATTAAAAGACATTTGTAGGAATCCAAATATGCAAAATTTCATATGTAGTTTCAGTAACTCAAATAGATATTTTTCACGGCTGCAAATCCAAAAGGAGGAAGGCTTAGTAGAGTTAACAAGAGGTAAAAGTTTCAATCAAGGACAAATTCAGTGTAAATCTTGGTTGGTTATAGAGGACTTGGGAATAAGCCCAGCCTAAAGACTGGTGTTTCTGACATTTTTAGATGTGATCATTAGCTCAGATTTGGATTTAAGTTTCTAATAAAATGAAAGTAAAAATGGTTTTAATCCAGGAGCTTGTGGGCATGTTTGTTGCTGTCATCTGCTTTTTCAGCAAACAGTGAGGCAGTATTTCACAATGTAGAGAATTATTTAGTTTTCAGTTTCTTTTTTTGAAGAATCTTGGTTCAGGGTGGTTTTTTGGCATCTTCACTGCCAGGGCCCCAGTGAATGATATGGGACCAGGCAGGTGCCTGCAGTGAAAGGCGCATCAGAGGCCACCTGTGCTGGGCTGATGGCTCATGGCTGGCAGCTGGGTGGCCCTGGAGCAAGTTGCCTTGCTGACCTTCAGTGTGTCATCTTGCTTTTGCCACTTATTTGCTGAATAACTTTTGGATAAATTATTTAACCTCTCTATGCTAGTAAATGTGTTGCTGGGTGTAAAACTTTTAGAATAGCGCCTTATTCTAGTACTCAAAATATTGGCCGTAATTCTTAATTGTAAAATAAGTTATGACCCCTGAAAGAAAAATGACACTCTTAATACAATTGCCCCGAATGTTAGGATTCTTATAAAGGGGCTTGGATAGGGGTGCGTTGAAGCGTCTAATAAATGGGTGGATTCCACCAGCAGGTGAAATTTCACTATGTTCCTTTGCACATGGATATCAGTAAACAGTAAATTTAACAGCTTTGAAAATGAAGTGAACTTCTAATTTTTGTCTTGAGTTTTATACAATTTTTTGATGTAACAGCTGTTTCATATAGCTTTTGATGTAACACTTGGGGATTACTGGTCTTAGAAAGTGAACAGATCTTAGACTTTTTTTCCCTAGAAAAAACTCCCACACACGTTGGAGGATTTCTCCAACAACACTATTGACACTGGATAATTTTCCTGTTCATCTTGTGCTTTAGTCTGCATGCTTAGGTTTTGGTCAGGACACGTTCCTTAGATACCTTCCAATGTATATGTGGACAGCTAGGATTGCAACCGTTTCTGCAGAATTTAAGGTCTGAGCCAAATTATTATTCAGGTCACGTGGCGGCAGAGTGAAGAGCTTGGTTTCTGAAAGTGGAAACCTGAGTTTTTATCCTAGTTCTGCTGCTTGCAACTGTAAGATCCAGGAAGGATGCTTACCTGCTCAGTAGGCCTCATTTTCTCATCCGTAAAGTGGTGCCCGTGGCCGAGGCCTCCCAAGGCAATTAAAATTCAAGTTCAGTGGACTCCACTGGTGGATTTTAAGTTCCTCTTCTAGCTTTGTCTCTGAGAAACATAAATGGAAATCAAATATGAAATCAGATCATGTAGGTTTTTATTTACTGTTTTGCACTAAGTTAAGTTTGTACATGTAAATAGTTAGTTTTCGAAAGGTCTAGCTGGTTAGGTCATCCATACCAGCTCCCTTGGATCTTTTTGAATTTGTTTCTCTTAGCTGATTTTCTTCTAAAGGGACTAAAGAATTTGTAATAGAAGTTTTGGAGGAGGAAGAATCTCTAAATGGCCATTTCTTTAGGTGAATGGTTCATGCAGAGTTTATGAGCTGCCACCTTATTATATAAAATGGTTTTGCCTTGATTTTTTTTTTTTTTTTTTTTGGAGAGTGTGGACTGAGCTGAACTTGTCCATTGCCCTGGGCCAGACACAGTGGTGCTCAGCAACTCTTGCTTTAATGGCTCTCCCATTGTTTAGCACTTGGACAGAATGGAGTGGTTATTTTAGATTCGGTTTAACAAAGGCTTATCAATCCTGAGCCTGGATCTTTTGCAGGGCCTACAGATAGGGGCTGGGGGCTAGGCTCTGGGGGCTGGGGGCTGGGTGATGGGGGCTAGGGGCTAGGGGACTAAGGGCTAAGGGCCGGTGGCTGGCATCTAGGGGCTAGGGGCTGGGAGAGATGGAACAAGTTCGTGGCAGTAGAAGTCCATAGCACAGATGCAAAGTGCTCTAGGCTGTATTTAGTGGGTTGTTTTAAGATAGGATCTTGCTTATGTGGTTTAGACTGGCCTTGAACTTGCCAGGCATTCTTCTTGCCTCAGCCTGCCAAGTGCTGGGATTACAGGCCTGTGCCCCCACACCTGGCATTAGGCACGGTTTTATAGGAGTGGAGTCCTGATCTTGGAGAGCAGGTGATAATAGAGGTCAGGGATCAGTAAAAGTGTATGTTGGGGATCATACTTGAGATTAGTTTCTGTACCTTACAGAAGCAGAGTGGAGTGTCTATAATTGAAACATTGCTTAGAAAAAGCAGCAGGAACATGGAGCTGGGTGTTAAGGTCTTATTTTAGGGTTATTAGAGCCTTCAGTTGGAGAGGTGGCTTAGGTAAGGAGTTGAGGGGGAAGAACCTGGAAAGTGGACCCTTGATTAGCACAAGCAGTGCTGGACAAGTATGGATCAGTGCGTTGGCCCAGACTATGAGGAAGTCCTTGAAGACCAGGCTGAGGTAGATCTGACCAGGGGCAGGGTCACCTGTTCACCCTTCTGTCTGCACAGTACTTCATGGCCTGCAGCGGAACTCCAGCTGCTCCTTTGCTGGGTGCAGCCAAGAGGGTGGGGGGATTCTTTTTTCAGTTGTAGTGAAATATACACAGCATGAATCAAACCACTTTAACTGTAGCAGAAAGTGCCTTTCCATTGCTCTGCAGCTGTCTCCAACATACTTCCATCTTGCTGAATTGAAACTCTGTACCCATTTAGGAACAACTTCTCCTGCCCCATGCCCCATGGCTGGGGGCCTTCCAGTCCTGAATTTGACCATTCCAGGTAACTACTATGAGTGGAACCACATGGTATTTGATTTTTTTTCTGCCTGGTTTATTTACTTAGCATAATGTCCTTCAGGGTTCATCCACACTGGAGTGCAGGTCAGAATTTCCTTCTTTTTTACTGCTTGAACCTCTGTTGGTACATGCATGACTGTTCCATCCAGCAGTTTGTACCATACATAGTGAGAGAAATGGTTCAGTCATGCATGAGATACATGTGGGTGTACCACTGGTGGTTAGGTCACCCAGTAGCTGTGAATTATAGCCCTGTTGTGAATATGCTTAAGGCTAAAGTGCGCCATTGTATGCAGGTACCAGGGATGTTATCTGTCCTTCCTTGTACTGGGGAACATTAGGTTTGCTTCCAGCTTTTGGTGAGCATGCAGGAAGCTGCTATGGATGGAACATTCAGGTGTCTAAGGGGGAGTTTACGAGGGGACTTGGGATATCTGTCCTGTGGCTCATAGCAATGTGTTGGTGAAGAACTGGATTGAAGGATACTCAAGTCAGGCTCTTTAGACTGTTTCTGGTGGCAGGATGGGTAAGGGCCCAGGTGATAAGTTGCCTGTTCAGGAGAGAAGATAAAGGGTCTGGGAGGTTCTAGGAAGGTGATAATCATCTGCTTAGCAGGCTGTTTCTGGTACTTGCTCTGTGTCAGGCTCCAATGAAATAGGTGAGCTACCTGGGCATTCCTTTGGGTGTGGGTATGGGAGTAATGGTGGTACTATGAAATCCATAGAGACAAAGCTGAGGGAGAGGCAGGCTCTTGGTGGGACTCTGGTGATGTGCTCTGCTAGGTTTGTTCACTGATTATTTGCACATTGCCTTTACTTGAAACTTACACTCACAGACATGATGGGAGAGCATGTAAGTGGAATTCCTCCGGGGGTCATGTCCATGCAAAAAAAAAAAAAAAAATTGACCTGCACAGTCACAGAAGCTGGCTCCATGACATTATGGTAGGATTTATGGGTTATAAAGAATTGTGTGACAAGTGTGTAGCACTCTGAATGAAAAAGTTTTTGTGAAGAAGAACAATGTGGTGGGAAGATAATGTGTTTCTTTAAGTGAGGCCATTTTGAAGGCATGGTTTCTGCTTTCCTCAGAGTGAAGTGGACCCTTTGGGTGTAGAGGAGGCTGCAGTTGATGACTGTGGGAGCCAGGCCCTTTGAAGGCAACTTAAAAGAAATTGGATTTATGAAGCCTGGAAAAGATAAGATGTGGGAAGGTTTAGTGAATGGCAGTTTTCAAATATTTATTCTGTGTGAGTGAAGAATGGGAGAAAATGCACATAGTTTAAATTGCCCTGAATGAAACTGAGGGGAGTGTGTGTATTTGTGTGTGTGTGTGTGTGTGAAAAATTCTCTACTAGGAATAGTTGGAAAGACTTCATTATGTTACTAGAGCTGGTTACAGGATCTTGGCTAGATGTGAAGAAAGGAAAAGAATGGTATTCGGAAATGGTTAGGTCCTGCCCAACTCACTTGCCTTGACGACCCTTTAACATCTTGTCTGACATCCTTGTTAAATACTTAGAAAACAGCAAAATAAGCAGATATTCTTCTTGCCTTGTGCATTTGTTTGCAGCATAGAGTATTTTCTCAGAAATACTGAGTTAAGAGCACAATTTTTGGTTATATGGACAATAGCCAATAAAGGGCCCATAGGCTTAAAAAAGGTCATTGATCCATTGGAGAGGAGAATCTAACCACAGAACAAGTAGTAGAGTGCAGTACCTTAAAGTGAACATCAAAATAAGAGAGATAAAGGGAAGGTTAATGTCTGGAGAAATCTATAATTTACTGTCTAGATAGAGCCCACCTAGGTGGTCAGGCTATGTGAGCTTCCAACCTGTGTCTGGCGGAGAGGTCTGCATGGATGTAGGATGGAGCACTTCAGTCTTTTTTCTCTGATTCCTCAGAGGTGAATTGTTCCCTCTAGCTTCCTTCCTATCTGCCCTTTACTGTTGGTCATTCATGGTCATGGTTTAGTTACATACTAAACCATAGATCAGCCATTGGCGAAGTGGGTGGGAGGTAGTAGAAATGAAATTGGAATTCAATAGCTTCTGGTTGATAGCATCATTCCCCCCTGTCATATTGGAATATGTGATGTCTAGATGAGATCCCTGCCTTAAAGAGCTCAATACTGGGTGGATGCTAATTTCATGCCATTTGTAGTAAGATTTAAGTAACAGTTTGGTCACAATCATTATGATTGGGTTGGAAGATGTAGGCATCACTTCCTATGTAGAATGAATGGCTCATTCACAGGGAATTATGAGACCTGAAATAAATCTTGAAGAGTGGGATGGGATTTGGTGAAAATCCTATCTTGTGAGAACCCAAGATAGAGGGTGAGTGTTAGCCAAAAAACTCTCATAGAAAATCCCTGGAGGGAGTAGTGCAAGGTGAGCTGGGACAGTTTTTACGGCCTGTGGGGTTTTTATTCAGGATTTGAAGTATTGCCTACAGTGCCATATGTGATACAATTTTTGTAAGTGTAATTTGGTCAAGTAGTTCTTCAGAAAAATAAGTTTAAAAAATGGAAAAGCATGCATCACTTCTGCATGTAATTACATATGTTGAATGTACAACGGAAATCTAGCATGAGTTGTTTTAAAGTCCAAAACAAATTGCTGTCTCCTTCCTACCTAATAACCTTGGCTCCAGTCAACATTATAGATTTTGTGGCCTCCATATCTGATTTTGACAATAGATGATCTCTGACTCTTTGGCTTATTAACAACTTTTAAATCTTTAATAATATAGATGTGATAATTAATAGTGTATATAGCAAGCTTTGCAAGCCAACCCTTGTTTATGTCAGCTCATCTGTTCAGGCAAAAGCAGTGAGGTAAGCCCTCCAAAGTTTGGTGAGGGGTCCCATGTAGTCTGGAACACCTCAGGTTCTTTCCTGATTGCTGCTCAGTGCTATATTAGAGGGGGTTGGTGCTGGTGCTGCCCCCAACTAGTGCCTGTACTGAGTGCTGGGAGGAGCAGGTGGCCGTGGTGGTCATAATTGTGTCACCTAAGGAAACACAGAATTGATGACACTGGCTGAGGAATACCTTGTCCTGACCGAGTATAAAACAGGCAGGAAAATGAGAAAGAGGAGAAACCCTGACTCCTTTACTTATATCTTAGTGAGGCCAAGATGTCCAGCTTCATTTGTGTTGTCCCAGGTGAGCCAGGTTATTTCAAGGGCAGGTAGAAAATTCCTTAAGTATAGTAATCTGCAGTTCCCAGCAATGTGAGTATCACAGCCTATGCATACTTGTGACCAGGGAGCTTGCTGGACAGGGGGTCAGTTCAACAAATTTTGGAATGGAAGGGCATATGTTAAGAAAGAAATCCACGTCTAGGGACCAGGAGATGGCTCAGTGGAATAAGCGCTTCCCTGTTAAGTGCAAGGGCCTGAGTTCAATCCCTGGTTCCGCAGGGGGGAAAAAAAATCCATATATATATATATATATATATATATATATATATATATATATATATATATATATATATATATATATATATATATATGACTTTGGGAGAAAATACTGATTTTTAGAGATGTGATCCTGTGTGGCCAGTGTGTGCTTAGAAAACTAGATTAGGTTGAGAAAGAAAGCTAGATTAGGTTAAAATAAACAAATTTGAGGACTTTACCTGTAAAGACTGAAATGAAGGCAGTAAAGGTACAGTGTTTTACAAGTACAGTAGTGGGCTAGAAAGATAGCTCAGTGGTCTCAGCACCTGCCTGGCAAGGGTAAGGACCTAGGTTCGGTCCCTGGAACCGCACCTTGGAACCTTGGGTACACCTTGCCATCCACCTAAACCAGGGATGGTGGTGTATGCCTGTAATCCCAGCACTGGGGAGGCTGAGACAGGAGGACCACTATGAGTCTGAGTTGCATATTAAGGCTCTGTACCAAATAAACAAGTAATAAAAAATATTTTTAAAACTACAGTAGAAACAAATTTTAGCTTGTATTTTTTGGGGGGTCTTTTTTTGAGACAGGGTTTCACTATATAGTTCAGGCTAGCCTAGGACTTGCAGTGATCTTCCTGCCTCAGTCTCCAGAGTGCTGGGATTATAGACATGCAACACCACACCTGGCTAAATGTTCTAAATGTGTTTCCATTTTAACTTTCATAATGTGGATTTCTTCCTTAATGGCTGGTTGTATGTTTGAAAGATTTTCAGTTTAGGAAATGAGTGATATTAGATGATAAAACACCACATGAATTAGTTCTTAGGATTTCTGTTACTGTGATATTAAGCCAGGATCCTGAATCTAATCAAGTCATTAGTATAGCCAGTGAAAATGCCTAATTGACATGTTTAAATGCTTTTATTGTAGTATAGTCAATATATATGTGTGATGCAGGGCAATGGTAGGTAAGTTTTTAGCTTAACTAGAAAAAGCATCATTCTGATAGAAAAGAACCCCTTTCTCTGCTTTTTAAAATAAACTAGCATATGTAGAAGGGTTTGTGAATTTTTTTTTCACTAGATCTGAATCTGTTACCTAATTTACATTCCAGCATTTTCAAAGGATATTATTTAAAATTATCATTGCAATTTCAGACCTACTACTCTATGAAGAGAGACTGTGGAGGTTGAGTACCCTCCCATGGAGGGACTGGTTTCTACCTGGGATGGGGGTGTGACACCTGCTGATGCTATAGCTCCATTCTGTTGGTGCTTGTGAGGATTCCATAGAAATCCAGGCTATTTCTTGAGGGTTATGATAGCAATGAACATACCAGGCCCATATTCTTGTCCTCCTTAGGTTCTAATGAATTCTTCTCCTCCCAGTTATTTTCTGGACCTTCCTTAGGTCCAGAAAGAAAAACAGACAACAGTAACCAAAATGAAGATGGCAGAGGGGCAGGTCCTGGAGCTGGGTGGCTCATCTCCTGGGCCACCTGGCAGCTATCATAGCCAAGCGGGTACTGCTGGGCTGAAAGGTAGTGGTTGTGTGCTGTGAGGGCATCAACATTTCTGGCAACTTCTATAGAAACAAGTGGATATTGCCCTATAAGACCAAGCGAGGCCAAGCTGTCCTGGACCACCTCAAGGTGTTTGATGGGATCCCACTGCCCTATGTGGATGGTGGTTCCCAGTGCCCTCAAGGTTGTGTGCCTGAAGCTGAGGAAGGTTGCCTACCTGGCCACCTGGCTTATGAAGTTGGCTGCATGAACCAGGAGGAGACAGCCATCCTGGAGGAGAAGATGAAGGAGAAGGTCATGATCCATTATAGGAAGAAAGCTATGGAAACAGGCTGAAAAAATGTGGAGAAGAAAATTGGCAAGTTCCCAGAGATCCTCAAGACCCAGAGCTTCCAGGTTTATGCCCAATAAAGACTGTTTCTGCCTTAAATTTGGCTTGGCTTGCTCCTCTAGTGATGCCCTGGGATGTGGGGGCCCCAGAGGGAGATGTCCAGGTGCCGCAGGCTTCCTGGGGCCCAGAGGTGGGGAAAAAGAAGACACCTTCATCTATTCCTGAGGGTACGTGAACAGCTTTAAGTCTCGGTATAGTGGCATTTCTAACCTGAACCTGTTCTATCAGGAGAGCCTTCCAGAAGCAATAGGACTGCGGGGTACTTCCCTTACAGAGTTGAAAGACATTGCTGGGGTGACCTGCCCTTCCCCTCTGCCCATGTGGCCCACTTCTGCGCGCTGCAGCTGTGGGAGAGGAGGAGGTGCTCAGCTAAGGGACTGTAGCCCCAGCCCTTGCCCTTCCTGCTTTGTCACAAACAAATTGCTTAAAAAAGAAGAAGAAAGCTGAGGGTTTCTTACAGAAAGCAGATTTCTAGATTTGTTCTTCTACTCATGGTCAAGTGGGGCAGAAAGTAGAGAAAGGAGGGCAGAGAACACAAGGAAACAGGAGATCAGTCTGGGAGTGGGGAGCTAGGATGAGTCTTCGAAGTTTTTTAATACTGTCCTACTACCACAGGCCTGTCCTCACTGAAGAGCTGCGCCTTAGCGACATCCTAGCCTTTCCACTTCTTGCAATTTCAGAGCGGTGGGCCGCTTGATCTAATAGGTGTTCCTGATGAAGGGTTTATTGACAGGATTGAATCTGAAGGTGAAATAGGAAATGTCCTCCCTTTTGGGATTTTGTGGGAGACTTTAATGCACACAGATGTGTTGTCATTGGACGGCTTGGAACTTTTTTTTTTCCTAGAGCACAGCAGGATGTACCTCCGCATCTAAGAGAATGATTTTAGGAACCCAAGCTGACTGCTCCTGGGAATCTAAGGACAGGGGTTCTGCACCTCTTTTAGAATTCTTGTATTTTTTTCTTGTTAAAAATCTGAAGAACTTCAGTTTTAGTAACAACTGTGTTACATGACAACGTTCCAGTTAGCCACTGTCAGCCCTACCAACAGTGTACTGTTTGCTCTCTCCTGTTACTATAGCTGATCTGGGTGAAGTGACACGGGGGAATCATTGAACTTGTGTATCTTATTATCATTAGGGTGGCCTTTCAGAGGTCCATGAAGGGACCTGTTGTCCAGCTTCAACAGATGGACTCCCAAGTGAGAATCCACATTATGGAATTACTCAGGGTTGAAGGCTCTTCTGTTGGTTCTTCAGCGCTGGTGTAGGACTCTTGCAGTCTGCATTGTTAGTTCTGGTCCTCAGGAAGAATCCAAACTTAAGGCTGTCCATGGATGAAAAGTGTTCCTCTTATATTAGAGCTAGAAGCTGACCCCAGTGATCACAGGCTTTCACAAGAGCATGTTGAGTACTTAAAAGTAGTTACAAAAATCAGTTGTTTTATTCCAGGCTTGACAATTATTTTCCTGTAGTGTAATTGTCATTGGTTAGCACATGTTATTCAGGGTGACAGAATTTTCGGGTCTACATCTAAAAAATCGTGTTTAAATTTACTGTCAGTTAACTAGGGGAGGATCAACAAATTTTCAAAACCAGTGGGGAATCTATGATTTCTAGGTTACTGTCTGGCCTGTTTGAAACTTAGTGGAAGCAATTTCATTCCAACATGGAGTTGAACATCACATGAATTCCTTAAAAAATGCACATTTTCATTGTGGGAGCTTTTAAAACAGGTTAATATAATGAATCCTTTTATTCATTATCCAACTTAGCATGTAGCAACACAGCTATCCTCTGCTTTCTCTTTACCCGGTTCATTGTCCCCAGGTGAAGCATGTCTCAAGTGTCAAAGAATTCATCTGTATTAGCTGTTGTTGTTATCTATTATTTTGTTAGGATTCTTTTTTCATAAATAAGAAATGCATCTTTAAATGTTCTTAATATAGCTCTCAAATACAGAATCCCCTTCCTAAGTATAATGATGATATCAGCATCGTATTCTTCCAGATCAGTGTAATTCCACAGCATTATTGAGTATGCAGTATTCACATTTCCCCTACTAGAAATAAATATAAAAACAAATACATAATATTTAAATAGGACAAATAAGAGTCACACACTGCAATCAGTTGATATGTCCTTTATGCCATTGCTTATCTGCAGGATTTAGCCCCATATTTTTGTTGAAGAAACTGTATTCTGTGCACTTTTCAGTCTGAATTATGCTGATTGCATTCCTGTGGTAATTAACATGTTCTTTTCCCTGAATTTCCTGTAAATTGTTGATTTAGAGATTTGATCATACTCAGTTTTTTTTTTCTTTCTAAACAAGAGTTCTAGATAGTGTATTTTGTTATTCTGCCATTCCTATTTTTGATGTATCTTTGAATATTTTCAAAGATTTATATTTTTTGTTCTAATGATTGAGCCAATCCTAGTAACCTTCATATAATATTGTTATTTTGGGGAACTCTTTTACTATTGGCTTTTTTTTCTAAAACATTTAAATTAGCCAGTAGTCTAATGTTCATCTCTTTCTCAAGTTGGAAGTTTGGAGAAATATTTTGCTCTCAACTAATACCTATAAGTGAGGAAGCCTATTTTCAAACTTTCCCCATCCTCTATTTTTGTAAAGGCTATACACTGTCAGCTCACATGGCAATCATATACTTTCTCCACTCCCTGGCATTTGGCCTTCTGTAGATAAATATTTTGGGAGTGGTACTGAGACATGAGACCTGGCCCTTTGCACTGAGCATGTCCCCAGTGCCACCCCCCCCCTTTTATTTCTCATTGTAAGACAGTTTTTTCTTTCTTTCTTTCTTTTTTTTTTTTTTTTTTGTAGTACCGAGGATTGGACTCAGCACCTTGCACTTTCCAGGCAAGTGCTTATTTTACTGAACTATCTCCCCAGCCCAAGACAGTTTCTTAGCAAGTTGCCAGGCTAGATTTGAACCTGACACTCCTGCCTCAGCCTCGTGAGTTGCTGAGATTCAGGTGTGCATTACCTGTCCTATGTGGTCTCCTTCCTTTCTGAAGCTCTTCCTGCACAAGATGCTTCTCGAGGCATGGTGGCAAGTATTTCCTGGTTGGTGGGCTCTTAGCAGCTTGTCTGTAGTGCTTAATGATTAGATGGGCTTATGATAGGAAACCATTGACCCATCTTATCTTTGTCCAGGCATCATTAGTGTTTTTAATGCATTATCTTTTGCAATGAAATGTGGTCTGAGTCTAGCTTTTAATATAATTTTTTGTCTATCATAATTGACTTCATTTTTTCCCCTATTTATCCAAAAGAATGTTTTTGGTTTTATTACCTTTATACTATAAAATAAGTAGTTTTATAGTACAGCTGTTCTGCATTGACGCCACCCCCACCCCCAGAAAAGATGTGTTGCTAAATATGTTCCTTTCATTTTTTACACTAAAGATTTCCAAAGGACACTAGTAACTGTTTGTTCTACTTGTCCTTGATACTCAAGAACTACCATTATGGGTATATTCCATCTTCTTTGCTGGTGCTGTGTCATTTCCTCATCGTTTTAGTCCTTTTCTACTTTGTTTTTAGAAATTTTAGTTTTCATTTTCATTTAAGGGACTAGTCATTTTTACTTGTTCTTACATTTTTATTTGTCCATCATTTCTGAAATGATTTTGAACAAATTCTTGTCTTAGTTTTTTCATTATTTTTAAATCATTGTTTTCCAGTCAGCTAATATCTGAGTTTTGAAAATTCTGATTGATCTTCTTCTCTGTAGCTTCTTTCATTTGCTTAATTTCTTTTTGTTCATTTTGAATTCTACTTTTGTTTTTGCATCTTTCTGGCCTGATTTAATTACCTATCCAAGGACTGTATTTCTGTCTGGTTCTTAGCTTTTCCTTGAAAGATAATCATTTGGAGTTCAATTGCAATTCTTTTCTGGTATTTGTTATTTTCTTACAGTTTTAGGAAGATGGGCCAATATAACTCTTCTCCCATCACAGATCGAGTGTACCCGCTCCCCTATTTTTCTTTTTTTTTCAATACTAGGGATTAAACCCAGGCAGGGCCTTCACTGGATTATATTCCCACCTTTATTTATTAGTACACATTTGCACTACATGTGATTAAATTAATCTTGGGGAGTTGGTACACACACACATCTTTATCCCGCCTCTCCCCTCCTCCACCTTCCCGTGTACAAAAGAGCTAGCTAGGTTTTGACATCAGGGTGAGACTTTGTCCTCAGTTACTACGTAGAGATTAGACTTTGCAGACTAGCAGGTTTTGGCACAGAGCAAGCATGTGCATCACCGACCTCTCTACACTCACAAATAAGACTGGAACTGATAATGTCCACTTTCTGTGGCCATTTTTAGTTATTTTCCCAACGAGTATCCAGTGCTACTTTTGTCCCCAGTCTAGTAGAGCTTTAGGGATACCTTATCGCCTAGTTTTGTTGTAGAGGTTGACCATAGCTCTGTTCCCTTTTTTTTTTTTCCTATACCAGGGATTGAGCTCAGGACCTTGCGCTTGCTAGGCAGGCACTTAATCTGCTGAGCTATCTGCCTGGCCCTAGCCATGGTTTTTAATTCTCCATTCTCCTCTGTTTGCCATTTGTATGGTAGAGGAGATTCAGCAACTACTCTATTGTCCTGTATCCTGTACCATCTTCCCAGGTCTGTATTGACTTTTGGCCATAACATTTGTTAACTTTTGGATCTACCTAATCTATGGCCAAGTAAAATGGTAACTCACCGGGAGTTGCCTTCAAAGTGATTTTCTTTCAAAATAAGTTGCTAAAAATTTGTGTTGAAAAATAAATAAAAAATTGTGTTTCAAAACTGATCAGCATGGAAATGAACCTATGCCTCCTGATAGTAGTCTTTTGAGCTCTTGTTTTGTTTTCTGGAACTAGAGATTGAATTTAGGCCCTTGTGCTTGCCAGGGAAGCGCTTATTCCACTGAGCCATCTCCTTGGCCCTGAGCTCTTGTTTATGACAGGATATAGTGATTTTTTTTCTTTTTTTTTTGGTATCAGGGATTGAACTCTCATCCTTGTGCTTGCCAGGAGCATATGTTACAGAGCTATCTCTCCAAGATATAGTAGTTGAAATGGTCAGTGTACATGGAAGCTCATTACTAAGTTGTTTTGGGAGAAAATTTGTGGGAAGTGCCATCTCTTTTTTATTGTTTGTTAGGCATATAGTTCCTTGAATTCTGAAGGAAGTAGTACAGTTTTATGGTTCTGAAAGCATTAAGTCACCTATATACTGTTGAATAAAGGTAACAATACTTAATTAGGTACATTTTCCTTTCAAATTTTTTCCTCAGTGAAAAATTTGCATATCTCTAATTATAAAAAAAATGCTGCCAGGGCTTGACATAATATTAATTTAGATTTGCAAAAATACTAAATTTTCTTCCTCCAACTTGAGTCTCTTCCAATTGGCCATCGATTTAAATTACTATCCAAAAAGGGTATAATTTTAGAATTGACCTATTTTTACTCTTGTTTTTGGGGTGGTCATTACCCTACAGTCATAGGAGAAGTAAAAGTTTCTCAATGGAAATATTGGCAGCTTTTATTTATTATTTTTGGTAGTTCTGGAAATCAGAGGGAGGTTGTTTTCAGACATTTCCTCTTGGTTTCTGCAAAGAGATGGGGAAGAGATCATTTTGCACACAAGCTTGCTTATTAAGAATTCTGTGTAAAAGGGAAGTGGGTTTACTGTATTGCTCTAAGTGTATGTCACACTAGAAAAATTAAGAGAAAACCAAATACTCATTAAGCAAATTGACCAGCAAGTGTTCTGATGAATGTTGAAACAAATTTGAATGAACCAATTTTGTCCATTAGTGTGCTTTTAAACCAATGTGATTGTTTTGGTCTAATTATTTTCTATTTTGCTTATTCAAATGTAGAATGACTAAAGAATTAACTATTGCACCAATTATCTGATTAGCAATTTAGAAAATTGGTGAATAGTATCTGCTACTCACCAAAAGCTGTGTGGCCCGTACTTAACAGGGCCCTGTGCTAACGTGTGAACTGAAGGAGACACCTGTGCTCTTTCAGCAACTGCAGGTGGGGCTCCATGGCCCTGCCACTATCGCCGTGAGAGGTAGCATGGGCTGTGGACGTGGGCGCTGGGCCCTCAGACTTCATGCACCAGATTGCAGTCTGATGTGCTACAGAAGTTATCTTTGCCACCCAGTGTCACTATTCTGGAGTCCTGTAGCTGTGACTGGTGCATGCTGCAACATTTCCCACTTTGCAAGCCTGGGGATTCAAGAAATCTGTGCCTGAATGGCTGCCAAGGCTTCTCAGGGGGACCCAGCACGAGGCCCATCTCTAGGTGTAAAAGCCAGGCAGATTCGTTCACTCAAGAAAATCTGTTTTTACAGGTTTGCTTTGAGTTCCAAGATATGGATCTGGGTACAGTTTCTTGTTGCACTAATGCCCTGGGCTTAGGTTTCATCCACTAGCTGTCTGCCTTGTGGGTCTGGGGCCATCAGTTCTCATGGGTCACCTGAACCCATAGCCTGAGCAGCTCCTGGCACTGAGTAGAGATGCCTGCCCCTTGCCTGCTGCCCTGGAAACTCTGAGTGACCCAGTGATCACCTTTATTAAGCCCTCCAGGGGAGTCTCCTGCAGGCTAGAGTTGGAGAACCAGTGGTCAGGGTGCCAGCATGATGGGGCTTTTTCACAGCACCAGACTAGGAGCCTCTTGAGTTCCTTTTTGGTCAGATGAAGCTCTCAGTTCTGCCTTTGTGGGATTAAGAGACACAGGCATTTCATTTAGTCCAGACAGGAAAGCAATTGCAGGACTATGGGTTAGCACTAAGGGTTCCAGAAATGTGTACATGATAAGGAGAAAGGATCGGGAGGTTTTTCTAGAGGTGTGATTTAAAAGCACAAATGTGATTGTCACACTCCAGTTACAACTCTGCAGAGATTGCTCAGTGGGTCCCTTATAAGTGGTGCCAGTTTCCACTGTGCATGACACACCTTGTGCCATCCTTTGACTTCAGGGCTTTCTTTGCCCCATCAGTGTCCAGCTTCCTGTCCTGTGGTCCCTGGGAAGGACACTGGACCTCCTCCTGGCCTGCTGGTACACCTTACAATCCAATTCCTGAGTCACCCTTCCATCCTTGTTAACCTCCCAGGGTGGTTCAGTTTGCCTCTTACTGAGCAGCTTGGTGCTTTGCACACATCTCAATGTAATTATATAATTGTATAATTATTGGTCTTGCTCACCCTAGAGCTAAATAGAAACTCCATAGGTGGAGGTGGGGAGGTCTGGACTTGTTCAGACTGCTACCCAGGGAGCCAGCATATAGCAAGCCCTTAGTATGTATTTTTAGATGAATGAATGAATAAATGAACAAAGGGTGGTGGTTGGCAAGTCTTCACCTTTATTTCAAGGAGACATAGGCTGGTTAGTTTATCCAACTTTGACAGAGGCATCACCTGCTGAGTTCTCGGCTCATCCAATCCTGATGCTGAAAAGGCGGGTCTCTGGTACCATGACAATGGCATCTCAAGATTTGGTCTTAGATATGGGACTGGCTTCAGGGCACCTCAGAGAGGACTTCCTGAAGTATTAGTATTCCAGAGAAATGGGGATGGAAAAATCCTTTATTTTAAGAAATGGCTATTGCTTGTGGATCAGAAACTGGCAGCCCCAGTAGTAAAGGTGGCAGTGGGGAATATTTGGGGAAGTGCTTGACAGACTGTCTTTCCTGAGGACACTGCCTTCTTTGCTCACAGGAGATCACGGTTTTTGGCGAATGCTTCAAATTGTTAGTAGAAGAGAGATCTTCTAGGATCAGTGAGATAGCTCAGTAGACTAAGCACCTGCTTTGGCAAGCACTAGGACCAGGGTTTGATCCTGGGTTCTGCATGCTACACTGGCCCTGCCTCCGGGGTGTGCTGAGAATGCTATAGAGTTTGGGTGTGTAATGCCGTACACCTGTAATCCCAGTGCTAGGGAGGCTGAAGACAGGAGGATCATTATGAGTCTGAGCTGCGTAGTGAGAGCCTGTACCACATATATAAAATAGGGCAGAGAGAGAGAGATTGAGATTGAGATCTTCTGCCTGTTGTATAGTTGGTCTGCCCTGGTCTTGTGAATGCTAAACTTGCACTCGTATTCTGGAAGGTGAATTGCTTCCCAGGGTAGAAAGCATACAGGTACAGGCATTTGTCCAAAGAGAGTCATGGTGTTTGATGCTGTAAAAGCATGTGTTATGTGTTATTCATAAAAGTGTGCATGCACAGGGTGCAGGCTTACAGAAATTTTTTAAAGGTGCTTCAAGATTTAGAAGGTAAAAATGTTCACATGCTTGTAGGAATCTTGCTTTTGATAAAAGAACGAACTGCTGGTATGTTATTTGTCAAATTAATTGTGCCTGTGTTTTATGGTAGGGGCTCAAAATACTCTGCAAAGTCCTAGATTAAATAAATGTAATAGAACATACTAAATTGGAGGATAAAAGTTAAACATAAGATTTATGTCAGAATAGTTACAATTTGCTGATGGGGCCAAGAAGGGTTTGGGGCACAGAGGAATGTACCTTGGTGTTTTAGTATCTACCCTGAATAATATATCTTCGTCAGATGCCATTTTTCCTCCAAACCTCAGCACATTCCATGCCCCTCGCCCCCTCCTCCTTTCTTCTTGAGTTCCAGGGAGGTGGTTTCCCGGATGCTTTCTCTGGTACTTTACAGGGCTGCACCCCATATCCTCTGTTGCTGTCTTGTGCAGTGATCCCAGCAGTACTAAAAGGGACAGTCCTTGAGTGTAACATTCTTAAAGGATTTAGAGGTGGTGTGAGGATTCTGAGCTATTTTGCCCTCAGTTCATAGATGTCAAAACTGAGGCTTAGAGCCGTTCTGCCGCCCCAAAGCTTGGCGTTGCTTGCCTTGGAGTTGCCTGTGCATCTGGCTCCCATCCCCTCCTGATGCACTGTACTCCCCACGCTCTTGCTTGCTCAAGTTCAGTGAAGCAGCATGGTTTGCAGCCTCAGATCCTGCCTCAGGATGTTAAACTATTGTTGAATAGAGTTGCAAAGCTGAATCTACCCTTTTTTTTTTTAAAAAAAAAAAAAAAAAAGCTCCTTGCTGGAAAATTACTTCAAACTTAAAAGTTGCAAGTTAAGTACAAAGACTCCCAGACACTGGTTGTTAGTGATTTGCTACATTTTGCTTTGTCTGTTTCTATACATTATTATTTTTTCTGAATCTTTATGGGTAATTTGCTAACATAGTCTGGACTTTTTGGGCCCCCTTTGAAGAACTGAAAAAGGGCCACCCAGGGGGACTCCCCTGCTGTTCTTCCTGCTGTCTTTCTCCAGTCCAGGGCTTTTGCAACAAGCAGGGATGCTCCTAGCTTCTTCTCCCCTGTGAGCTCTTTACCTGTGTCTGAATCATTTCTTTTTCTTTTTTCTTTTTTTTCTTGGCACACCCAGGGATTGAACTCAGGCCCTTGTGGTTGCCAGGGAAGCGCTTATTCCACTGAGCCATCTCTCCAGCTGCAGGCATTTCATTTCTATTCAGACCCTAAAACATACCCACTGTCTTCCTGGAAATCTCATCAGCACCTAAAAAACAAATTCTCCTCTTTGGCGAGATACTACTAAAGCAAGTAAGAAGGGTCTCCTTGCAGTTACTCATGTTTGAACGGACATAAGGCAGGAGATTCACCCTGGCTTGTTATCCACAGCTGCAGGTAAACTGTTTTGCCCATACTCTTACAAGTTTGTCCGCAGTGCAGTTATCAATATCAGAGCCCTTTTCTCTAGCAACTGCCTCAGATAAAATTCCTTTTGGAAAAAAGTACTAGAGGCTAGAAATGTAGCAGCTCAGTTCTATAGCGCATGTCCAGCATGCACAGGCCCTAGGTTTGATCAACAGCACCACACATAAAAAAAAGTGCTTTTTTTTTTTTACTTCCTTTGGTATAGGTCAGTGGCTATAGGATGACATTTTGAAAGTGGAAACAAGAAGGAGAAACTATTGTGTGCTCAGGGTGTGGTATAGAGGCAAGGTGCAATTTCCCTTATCTGACAATTTCCCATTAAAAGTAGTTTTAGAGTATATTCGCCAGTAAAATGTATAGACTTGCCCATTATGATAAAAATTAGCATAATTGTCTATTTAAGGCAAGTAGAATTCCTGGCATTTTTTTCAGACCCAGAAAGTCAGATAGGTTTTTCTGAAGTAAAGATCTTAGTTGAAGAGGAGGTTTAAAAATGCCTCAGGGAAATGATCCAGATGTCAAGATAAGTGCAAAATAAAATGTGGCATAGACATACAATGGGATAGCACTCAGCCTTAAACAGGAAGTGAATTTTGGCATATTACAACCTAGAGGAACCCTGAGACATCCGGTTGAGTTAGGTGAGTGAGATATACAAGGAGAAATAGTATTCTATTTGCAACAGGTACCAAAAAAAAAAAAAAAAAAAAAAAAAAATCAAATCAGGGAAGCAAAGTAGAACCGTGGTGGCCATGGGTTAGAGAAGGGAATGGGAGGCAGGAGCCTGACACGCAGCGGCATTTCTGTTTGGGGCGATGGGAAGCTGTGTGGAAGGGGGACAACAGTGGGACTGGCTGTACAACACTGTGCACCAATGCCACATTGCTGGGCACGTGAAAATAGTTACAATGGCAAGTTGCAAAATTATGCCTATTTTACCATAAGGAAAGAATCTTTTTTTTTTTTTTTTTTCGTGGAACCGGAGATTGAACTCAGGCCCTTGTGCTTGCCAGGGAAGCCCTTATTCCACTGAGCCATCTCCCCGGCCCCTCCCAACTTTTTTTTTTTAAGGAAAGAAATTTCTTTAATGCCCCAAATACATTGTGTTTTGGTACGCATACGTGTATACACATACACACAAGTGTGGTACTTAGCTAGGGAGTTCCTCATTATTTATTATGTTTCATTAGAATTAAATGCTGGGAAATTAGAATTAGAGGATTTTTTTTTTTTTAACAGTACCAGGAATTGAACTCAGGACCCTGCGCTTGCCAGGCAAGCATTTATTCTACTAAGCCCCAGCTCCAGAACTAGAGTTTTAAGAGTGCCCACCTTTTTCTTTCCTAGGGTTTCATCTGTCACCAGCACAACCTCTTTTCCTTTCCTGCAGATACTGACATTTTGCAGAACCCTGTTTTTGCTAAAGGGAGGTTGGGAGGAGCATTGCAGCTGGGTGTGCTCACACCTGCCTGTGTGCATGGGGGTAGGTCCGTCCACAGGAGGTCTGCTGCTCCACTCTGAACCCAGTAGAGTCTGGGAGGTCGGGCCACCCCATCTACAAAGCCTGCAGAGAGCATCTTCAGGGAGGGTGCAGAGCGGCTGTGGGGCTAGCAGGGCTGTGGCTTGTGTGGCTGACCTTTGCTGACCTGTTCTTTTCTCCTTTGTTCTTAGTTGTTCTTTGAGTTAAGGAAGTTAATGTAGAAAGAAGTACAGAATGCCCTCATATCCCCCCAGCTTTGCAGATGGCCAGGGCTTCATCCTAGTGTCCATTGGATTGCAGTCTTGAAGTGCTTCTTATCTGGTTCAGATCTCTGTAAGTGCTTTCCAGAAATCGAAACATGGAAAGCTACATATTTATAGCAGAAGCTGTACTAGACAATTGGGAATAAACCCTGCTAGAAATGAAAAGTTCTTCCTTTTTTTGCTCAGTGGTATTGCCTCACACAGCCTTGTCAGATCCAGACCTGAGCTAACCCCCCAAAGACCCACTTCAGAATGGCCTGAGGAAGGTTTCTTCTCATTAGGTATCTTCCTCTGGAATCCAGAGGGGAAGTTCTGCTTCCTCAAACATTGAGTTGTATTTTTCTTAGGATGAGTGGGGAGGGAATATATTAAGCACTCCTAGGAAAGCCTTCATTGCTGGTGATGTGTGAATTCTAGAATAGATTCTGCAAAAAGAAAAAAAAAATTCTGCAAAATAATTAGCTTATTATTCTGAGTGTTAAATGATTCATGAGTCTTCAAAGTCATTATGAAGTTGGTAAGTTGTAACAGCCGTAGATCAGATAGCACCCTGTTCTGCTTCCAAACAGTAATGTGAAAACAAAGAAAGTGGTTACTTATGTTATTTTTGTTTATCTTAGGAGAATCACTGCTTCTTACTCTGGACACAAATGTTTGAGTATCTCCCATGTCTAAGCATTAGATCTTTTAAAGGGTTTCGTTAGCAGGTCCTGGAATTTTCGAGCTTTGGGTACCTTTGCCTGCCTCTTTAATATCTCAGATGAGGCAACTGAGGCCTATAGAATCTCATCTCTGTGCCAAAGTTTTAGTCCTAAAGCTCTATGGCACTTTCATATGGCACAGTTACACATTTTTTCCTAAAATTTACAGATTTTAAACATCGTAATGAGCAACCAGCACTTAAGTTTTCCTTATGAGGTTTTCCTTATGAGAAACTTTGATGGATGTCACAACCCTACAGGGCCCTCATAGGAAGCCCAAATCTTGGCAGCCAGTTGCTCTTCAGTTAATTTCCTTAAAAGCAGCAGAACATCTAACATTACTTTGATTTTTGGGTGTGCTTTTCAAAAAGCATAAGGAATCCAAGGGCATCTTCTTGGGCCACCAGATGGCACACTTGTAAGTCAGAACCTAGCAGAAGGAATGAGTTAGGGGCATCACTGAGATAGAACCCCTAGCTGGGCCATGTTGAGGAATCTGAGTAGGGAAGTACTTTATACTAGAGAATGAAATCTGCCTAATTTGCCCAAGGATCACAAAAATAAAGCAGAAAATGCAAATGCTACAGGAAAGGTATGATCAGTACAGGTGATTTATTACTGCTAGGTTTGCCCATGTGGTTAAGATAGAAAATAGGTTTATATGGCCCTAAGGAGGAAGCAGCTCTCAGTAACAGAGGCAGGAAAGGCCCAAACCACAGGTGGATCTACCCTGCTGAAAGCCCACACCAAGGAGCATGGATGGGAAGGTGAAATAGGAGCAGGGGCTGTGTTGGTAGTGGAACTCTGTCTCCAGCACTTGGGAGCCTGGGAATGAGGGTGCCACTCTCCTGACCCTGCCAGTGGGTGGAGGGCAAGGCTGCCCTCCTCCCATATCTTGCTACCATAGTACTAGAGTACAAGCCCTGTGTCCAGACATCCTGGTTTGACCGGCATCATTACAGCTAAGGTGCCAGCATTTATTTTAAGCTTTGCCATGCTAGTGACTCCTGTGTGTAGCCAGGAGTGAGAGACGTAGATGACTATCCCTCCTCCCTACCACAAGTGGCCAAGCCTGCACCCCGAAGACTTTGGTGCTGGTCTCTATCCTTTTATTCCCCTTTACATGCTGCCATGTCTTTAGCTACCCAGGGATCATCTAGAAGGCTGTCTCCACCCTAGTCTAGAATGCCCTTGTCCTCCTTTACCAGTGAAATCACAGTCTTCTCCCTCTTTCCACTTCAAGCCCTGTCATTTCTTTTTCTGCTTCCTCTGTTCTGTGTATTCTCCATTCCCCCCTGGGTGAACTCATGGCCACCCCTGGTCATCATCCACTGTGTATAAATAAATTGACTCCTGAGTGTTGTAGTCCTGTTCCTTTCCTGGTCTAATTTCCAGGATCCTGTAGTTGCCACTTGCTGTTCTAAATGCCCCTAAACCAGATTTTCCTCCCCTGACCTTTTGGTACTCCTCCTCCCCACCATGAAAACCAAAATGCGCCCTACCTCATCGCTATCCAGGGCCAGTCCACCCTGAGTCTTTTTGCTCACTTGGAAGCCCCAATCTCCCCTTGCTGTCTCCGCTGTAGCTGGCTCAGGCTACCGTGGGCTCTTATGTGGTTCTCTCCTTGGCGCCTCACAGACCTGGTGTGCATTCTTGTTCCCCTTGGGACTTTTGGGGCCTCACTACCTTCTTGATGGCCAAGGAGGACCCATGGTGTTCCTGCCCTGTGCAGCTCTCTGGTCTGGTATCTCCAGCAGTTCTCTGTGATTCTGAGCCCCTGCTTGACTGGTTCTTCTGTGGTATTTGTTCTAGTGTCCCTTCCTATCCAACAGACATCTAATCTCTTAGCCTAGCCAGGCCACAAATGGTTTTCAATTTGGGCTATAGAAGTCCTTCCCTGGTCCCTCTCCTTGTCCATTCCCTACTTGCCCAGCTGAGTTTTCCTTACCATGGGTGCTCTTCGACCTGTGATGCAGTTGTCCTAATGAGCCCATCCTATGCTGAAAATACTGGAAGTCCTAAATGCATTCAATACAACTGACCACCAAATATCCAGCTTAGCTTGGCCTCCCTCAAGCATGCTCTGAAAACACATTAACCTGCAAATGGGCAAAGTTATCTTGCCACTGACTTGCTCTACTGATGAAAGAGTGACAGGTTTACGTTTTTTTTTTTTTTCCTTAGGTCCCTGACTGTTCAGATTAAAACACAACCACGCTTTTAATGAGTACCATGCTAAAGGCCCAGGGCTTTATGTGTCATTTGTCCCTTTCATGGTCTCTTCATCAGCCTAACGTAAAGCCTTTGTGATCCTAAGGTGGTGAGCACCTCATAGAGCTGAAACTATCCTACTGCAAATCGCCTGCCCTGGAAATGATAAAAATTTAAAATTTGATGAAATATAGTTTTTACAGAACATAGGTCATTGTCCTAAAAGTGAAAAATCCCACATTAAGCCAGCATAAGCCTGGAAGCTGGTACTTTGTCCTTTGTTTTTGCCTGCGTTTGCTTCATTGTATGGTAATTAGCCATGTGTGTGTCTCCCCTCTGGGCAACGAGCCCCCTCTTTGTATTCACTGATCAAATGGTAGGATCTCAGTTACCTTTTCATCTACAAAGATGCATTTCAAAAGTGCTTGCTTTGTCGCTGACCCAGCTTTGTTTGCCTTTAATTATGGACACTGTCTTTCACTCCCTTCTGCCGATTGGTTTGTCATCTTTTGACTGATCTTGAAATGTATTTAAGGAGCTGCATTAAAAATGTACTTAAGGAGCTGTGAGGAAGTCTTTATTATTTGGTGAGCTTTCAAATGACTGATCTTTTTACAATGGCCTATCACTGTTACTGGAATTGTCGCACTGGCTCAGATATTGAAACAGATTTTTGTACAATCACTAAATACTCCAGACCTAAGAGAATCCCAAAAGCTCACATGTAAGTAGAAGATGTCTTTAATTTTTAAAAGCTAACTATAAATCTGAACCATGCAAAGAAATAATGTTTAAAGGCTCTGGACATAGGCTAATTGCAGTCAAAGACTTAAAAGACAGCCAGATTATGTTAATTATTTATTAGTTATCTTACATCTTCACTTACGTAGATTTTCATGATGAGTTCTATCCAGGTAAGTACTTTCATTTCATTTCTGTATTATGGGATGAAAGATACAGTTGAACTCTGTACCTACACAGAACATCCTTTGGAAAGAGAGGGATGAATTATGCTGTGAAGCATTTTAGTGCTGTTCACAAACTGGCTCTTAAAGGCACTTTTAAAGGCACCTAGTTAGAGGGGCTAGGGGTTTGGGTGTGTATGGTTGTATTTGATTACCTTGAAAGATTTTATTTTCTGCCCCCAAAAGGACGTTTGATTTTTACCTCCTATTTTGTGTGTTGTGGGATAAAGAGTGTTTGAGATTGTTTTTGCCACTAAGTGAAACTGACCTTCAAGTCAAACTGTAAGCAGAGACTCTCTAGACCAGGGAAGCGGTGCAGTGCACGGTGGTGACCCCATTCTCCATCCTCTGCAGCTGCACAGTGCTGGTGTGTGTCATCCCTTCACGGGGTACTTATTGAGCACCTGCTGTATTCCTGGCATTCTGGGAGACAGAGGCTGCAAGACAGATATGGAGCTTGTGTTGGACTTCTGGAGTGCACCAATTGAAGGCTGAAGGTGGAGAGGGTCCATTGAGGACTAGCTTTTGCCACATCACTGTGGACCTTTCTAATCTGAGGATATGACTTCATCATCGCCTTTCCTCGAGCACAACAACCCCTCTTGTTGTCCAGACTCTGCTCACAGTCCCCCCCTCCTTTCCAGGTCTTTCTGGACAGTACTGTGGCTGCTTCCCTGTGGTGTGTTTGTCACCTGTCACCTCCCACACGTTTGTTTCATTTTC
This sequence comes from Ctenomys sociabilis, assembly GCA_004027165.1. Lineage (NCBI taxonomy): Eukaryota > Metazoa > Chordata > Mammalia > Rodentia > Ctenomyidae > Ctenomys > Ctenomys sociabilis. The sequence continues at coordinate 55,955 of PVKA01003006.1, forward strand.
ATTGCTTTCCTGAATGTGGCTGTGGGCTCATCAGCACTTAGTTCTACTTTTTCAGCAGGGCTGTGTTGATCGGAAGATTTCTGTGCTGATGGCCATATGGCTGTCCATGGTGGAATGTGTGGGTCAAGGTCCTCCATGTGTGGGTGACTCAGAGATGCCTGTCGGTCTCCCCACCACTGGACGAGGGTAGCATATGTCTTTCCCTGAGCTCTTACTCCCTCCCATTTTATTCTATTTCCAGTATCATCTTTGTTTTTTAAACCCTCCAGAGGGCTGTGGGCAATTACTAGGACTCTTCCATCTTGGTTTTTATCCACTGTGTTCCTATGGGGATATAAAAGTATGTCAGCAACAATATACCATACAAATCATTAGCTTTTTTATTACGAGTTGTGGTTAAACAGTACGTGAATTGAAGAGTAGCTCAACTACAACGCAGAAGTTCTGGCTTTGTTGAAGTTGTTTTTGTTCTACTTCCTGAAAATCAGGCTTGGCTTCTCTCCCTTGGGTTTTTTCTGCACAGCCATTATTTTACCTGGTTCCTTATATTTGTGTTGAAAGGAGGAAAGGTTTTTGAAATGACTTCTTTGTTTTTGCCCCAGTTACAAGTCCAGGCCTTTTAGCTCTAGACACTGGTGAAAGGTGTAGTGATGTGGCAGTGATGGTTGCCCTGGGTCACCCCTGCTGCAGCAGGTAGGGACCCTGTGCTCAGACAGCAGGTGCCCTGCTCATGCAGCTTCCCTGGCCCAGAGAGGCTCACTGGACTCTCCATTAATTACTTTGTTAAATTGCACGTGTGTGTTGAGTATTTAATTTTTTTTTTTTTTTTTTTTTTTTTTTTTTGTGGAACCGGGAATTGAACTCAGGCCCTTGTGCTTGCCAGGGAGTGCTTATTCCACTGAGCCATCTCCCCGGCCCGAGTATTTAATTTTGCTTAAAATAAAAACACAAAAGATGGACTCCTGGTATATCTCTTGATAGAAGGCTAAAGCCTTTTTAAAAATTAAATTATTATTTTGCTTTTGGTTGATTGAGAGTCATCAGTAATGTGCTGAGCTGTCACCTGGCCATGTGCCACACCCAGAGTTCAAGGTCTATAGTTTATAATTTCAGTTGTCTTTAAGTTTAGCCTTCAGGAAGAGGCCAAGTGCAGGATTTCCTTAGGATTTTGTAGATGGGAGCCCCCTCTCTAGTCTTTCACTCACATTGGATTCCAGAGTAAAACTTTTCTAGTGATGTCACCCGTGTAGTCTTAGTTGACCCCTAGCTCTCCCCACTCACTAATTTCTATCAGCTTGCCTAGCATTACTTTGTACATGCCGTTTACATGTGATACAGTGTTAAACACAACTTGCATTAACAGATTTGGGAATAAAATCCGGTAATCAGGTGGTAAGAATAGGAGAGCACAGGCACTGCTCATCCCCTTCCCTGGCCTTGAAGTTTGGAAACGAGGGCTTCTAGGTCCTTCTGTTCTAAGTTAGGAATTCTGCCAGTGTCTGCATGGTGTGAGTTGACGGAAAAGGAAGATGTGGTTTGCATCCTCAAGCACAACTATGTGGAACAAACAAACAAACAAACAAAAACAGCTATGTGGAACAACTAAAAATAATCATGGGCTATACAAATAAAGGGGTTTTTTTTCATATTTTAGGGAAGGGTCTACAGGGCATTCAGGGTCTCACTACTAGACCAGACTCAGTGATCCACCTGTTTACAGCTGCCCAAGTGCTGGGATTACAGGTGTGCACCATTACAGCCAGTCTCGGTGGCTGTCTCAGCAGGACACCAGGGCCGGGTGGCCAAGGCAGGCCCAGGTGGGCAGAGCAGGCCAAGGGATGGAATCCTCGGACCCTGTGCCTGCTTGCAGGTGCTTTAATCTGCTGAGCTATTTGGCCAGTCCTTACAAATAAAGTCTTAATGTGATTTAAAACATGTCTTGGAGCCTCACAGAGGCTTTGCTAGTGAGATCAGTCAGACGGGAAAGAGCCAGGACAACTGGGAAAGGTTTCCGGCTGTAGGCATTGAAAAATTGCTGCTGCGTTTAAATGAATTATGCTACTGTAATTATGGTGTTATAATTCCAGTATTTAGGAGGCTGGAGCAGATGGATCATCATGAGTTTGAGGCCAGCCTGGGCTACATAGTGAGTTTGAGACCAATGTGAACTATATAGCAAGACGGTATTTAAAAAAAAATTGTGATAGAATGTACAATATTGAAGTAAGTATATTTATGATATTGTACAACCATTACCTATTATTGGAATTTAAAAAAAAAAGTTTTTACATTGGAGTCTCTTCGCCTTTGTGTACTAACCCTCTTCTAGGTACCATACTCACAGGACAATTCAGTACTCTTCTTGTCTGGCTTCCTGGACCTCCCATGCTAGTTGGCCACATCCGTGTGTGCTGGAGTGCACATCAGTGCATCATTTTTCTGTCCCCGTAACACTGCAATGCATGTAGTGGTCACCTTCGACTTGCCCTTTTCTCTGCTGATGGGTATGTGCATTGTGGCCACTTGCTGGCTGCTGGGAGTAGTGCTGCTGTGAACAAGGATAGTTAAACTTTTTCTTTTTTTACCATCAGTAGGGAGATACTGCAAGTATCTGGAGAATCCATGGGCAGCAGACTTTGCTTTTTAAAAGTTCTGCAGCACTGACTGATCATAAGTATTTCCTTTGAAGGGCTCTCTTTCTGCTTTTGGGGAGCAAGGACTGTCTTGGAGGCTCAACACTTAGCAAGGCACCAGGCATCAGTACTTACCTTGCGGTTCCGAGTTTCCTAGTCAAGCAAGCTTTCATATAGGAGTGGTGGTATGATGGCGTTTGTCCTGTAACTTTTTTGTTTTGGTCTATTAATGTATGTTGGGGGAACAGAAATAACCTTTTTTTTTTTTTTTTAATACTGGGGATTGAGCCCAGGGCCCTTGTGCTGAGCTATATATATATTCCAGCTTTTTTAAACAACTGTAAGATCAGGCTTGCTAGTTCACTAAATTGTCCAGATTTGGCTCTAGGTTTGGATCCTCCTACTTCAGTTTCCCAGCATGCCGAGGTTACAGGTATGCACCTTGTGTCTGACTGAAAGCAACTTTTAACCAAACATAATGTGACCAAATGTAATTAAGAGAGTGCTTTCCTAACACACAAGTACTTAAGGTAGGTAAAATGCAATTAGACACACACTTATTGGCAACTTGCTATGTATCAGATACAATTCTTCCTCTCCTTCTTCCACTTTTTTTTTTTCCTCTGAGCCATGGGGTTGAGACAGGGTTTCACTATGTAGCTCAGGCTGACCTTTAACTTGCTGGGTATTCCAGGCTGTCCTCAAACTTGTAACAGTCCTACTTCAGCCTTCCAAGTGGGGGGGATTATAGGCGTGCCCCACCATGCCTAGCAGGATACATTTCATGATGTGTAATTTCAGTCTCAAAGCTAGTTGATTTACCTTTTAAAAAAATGTCTCTTTAATGTGAAGTATTCAATCTGACACTCCCTCTACTCCCTCCCTCCCTCTTTCCCCTCCCTCCCTCCCTCCCTCCTTCCTCTTTTCCTCTCATTAATCTCCACAGTTTTCCTAATTGTGAGACCATATAACATTATTTAAGCTATTTTGGAAACAAGGGAATACACACTACTCACAGTCCCATCCTAATAAAACTATATTTTATAGTGTGAGTTAGAAGGTTGAACTTAACCATTTTTGAAAATAAAATCCTGAATGCTCCGGGTGGCAATTATTTTAAGAATTATTTCATAAAATCAGTGGTAAAGCATAAGCTAATGATCTTGAATGTGTAGGTCTTAGGCGCCCTAGGCAAATCTTCTACCTACTGAGCTACATCCTCAACGTGTTAAAAGATCTTTTTTTTTTTTTTTTGAGAGAGATTCTTCCTCCATTGTACAGGCTGGTCTTGAACTTGGGATCTGCCTTAAGTGGCTGGGGTACAGGTGTGCACTATGGCCCTCGCTCCATAACTGTTTTAGTCAATGAAACAAGCCCTATTCTTGGTGGACTAACAGAATTGACATAGATCGTTGTTGGGGTCCCAGTGGCAGATTGCAGCCTTCTAGGGACTGGATGTTTGGGAGCCTGCCCTACCTTTTATGTGTTCACACCTTGAAGGGAATGTTTTCACTTGTGCTAGAGGCTGAGACCTTGCAGTGGTGGAGGATGGAATAGGTCCACTGTTGAGTATCAGCAGAGTAGGGGGTGTGGCTGATGGTGCTGGCAAGGCGCAGGAGGGCCAGGCCTTATGACCCAGACGGTTCAGAGAACTGCATCCATAGAGAGGCTGGCTTCAGTGGCGCTGGGCCTGTGACAGGAAGGGGACTGGTGAGAAAGGGGTAGCTTGGGGGGTGAAGGCAGAGAGATGGCCTCACTGAGGACTGTTCTCGGGACCCTTAGCTAATCAGGCTGGGAGAGGCAGGCTGGGTCTAAGGAAAACAGCTGGCAAGGAATCCCATGAAGAGCTTTTCAAGTTATCTGTGATGCTAGCGTTTGCTGCTGCCACTGTAGCATCTGTTACAGGCTTTGGTGTTCCCACCCACGAAGTGGCTGAGAAGGGGACCTGGGGCTGTGGATCCCAGGGATGGGCGGTGGTTGAGGTGGAGGTGGCCTGCAGAGGAATGCTTGAGGTGGGTTATCCTCTCCAGGTGACAAGGTACGGCTTATCTGGGGTAGGACAGCAGGAGGAAAGGAACTGGGATGTGCTGAGAGGCTCCCTAAGAACCATGGCCAGGGTTGGAAGAGAAGTCAGTGAGGAGCATGGAGGCCACGCTGAGAGCCCCTCACAGAAACAGGAAGTGGGTGAGCCCAGACTGACTTGCAGGGCGATTAGAGGTTCTGTTTCTGGACCGCCATCCAGCATGTGTTTTGTGTTCATTGCTCAAAAGTCTGACAGAACAGGGGCTGCTACCACCCCAGCTTTGCACATGGAGAACCTGAGGCTGAATTGCATAGTCACTTGGCCCAGGGTTAGTGAGGAAGGAGCACAGCCAGAGTGAAAATCCAGACAATCTTAATGGAAGGCCACTCACACTTAGTGTGCTAAAACTCTACCTGTGTATGTCATAATAAGACTGACTCATGAAAAAAATAGATTGACTGAAATACATTGTAGTATAAGTCCTCATGGAACTTTTGGATCCAATTTACTATCAATATCATGAGCGGATTCAGTTGGAAACACTCCTTTGTTAAAAGGGGTAAATAATTGCAATGCCGTAGTAGCGCCTCCATTTGTTGCTGCTTCTTTGTGCATTGTTTACTGCTCTGGTCGGCTCTGGAAATAGTCCCAGCCGCCCTGTGTCCTGATTCTGGCTGCTCCACTTAGCTGCAGAGCCTGGTGGATGCAGGTTGTCTCACCTTATAGCGCTTTTCACCTCTATGCTGCTTAATAACACTTAATGATTATAACTGACCTTATTATTTTCAAGGCTGCTTGGCAATGCTTTGGTCTCAGGTGTACTTTGCTTGACACAATGGGGCCATATCAGGTCCTCTAGTTGAGATATCTGGGTAATAAACAGGAGATGAAGTTGGTCCTCTCCTCACACTGTGCAGACAACAGTTTCAGTCCTTCAGCACTTCTGGGGGTCCCTTGTCCCTGGAGACTTTCCTTCTATCCTTCTATTCCTCTATTTCCTTCTGTCCTCGCATGTGAGCATATCTGTTTGGCAGCAGATTTTATTTATTTATTTTATTTTCCAGTGTCATAGGTATCCAAGGAGAGGCCTGGGCTTGGAACCTTTAGCTTTGGAGCAACCAGAACTTCCACTCACCTGAGCTGTGCTCTTGGGCTTCCGGTGGTGCCTGCAGGGACAGGTGCTTTTCATGCCCTGCCATCTTGTTCTGTACCCACCGTGGGAACTCTACCCTCTCTCTGCAGCTTTCTGACACCTTCTCTTCCTTGTCTCTCCTTCCTTTGCACTGGTCCTCTTTATAAAATCTTCATGGCTCTTTTCCTCTCCCTCTTGGCTGGTAGAGCCCCTTGAGGTGGGTGCTTAGGTTTTTTTCCTTTGATGATTTGGTCCTTTAAACAATTTTTTTAACATTTTAACTTTACAAGTCACCCTGTGCTGTGTGTCCATCTGAGCTGCAGCTCGTAAGCAGTCCACTGCTGGGAAGTCCACTTTCCAGCCCCATACCACGTTCCCTCAGGGCCATGCTCTTGTCTCCCAGTCCTTTTTGGGTCATGCCGTGTCCTGAGTCCCTGCCACCCTGAACTTGTGAATGGCCAGTGTGGGCCTTACTCTTGTTGCCTTGTACCCATGCTCTTTGCCTCTTCTGCCCCTTTCTTCCATTGGCTTGGATGGCTTTTACTGTTCTCTAAGTACTCAGATCAGGCTTTCTCTAGTCTGGTGTGTGTGCAGAAGGGCGCACAAGTTCTGCACACATGAACTTCTTTGGTTTTTCTTTACTTTTTTTTTTTAAGGTCAGATCTCTCTACATAGTTCATGCTGGCTTTGAGCTCATAAACTATGTAGGGAAATCTGGCCTTAAAAAAAACTCATATGTAGTCCAGTCTGGCCTCAAACTCATGGTGATCCTCTTGCTAGAGGTCTCTGAGTGCTGGGATTGCAGGAGTATGCCACTATGCCCAACCCATTTTCTGAATGATCCTAGAGAAGTAGTTGAAAGCCCCTCAGGAATTTTGTTGTGCTGTTGTTCTAGCCCTTCTCTCCCAAGGACCTTTTTTTCTACTTCCTCACCAAATCTTCCATGACTCAACCTCCTGAGTTTTTATTCCACTGAGACCTATAAACTATTAACATGTTCTTTTTCTGACTGTATCATTTTCCTTTTCATTCTTAGCTTCTTATTGTGGGTTTTTATCACCTTGCTTGCAGAGCAGTGCCTGCCATGCCTTTGCTCAGATTGGTAGTGTCTCTTCTATGCATGCATGTCATTTTCCCTGAAAAGCACGTAGTGAGTCTGTGTGGTCTCTGGCACCTGGCAGGTGTCATACCCAGATGCACAGAGCTCTTGATAGTCCAGTTGCATCCTCCCTAACCTCACCTCTCATAGCCCCACAGGAGCCCTGACTTCCAACCAGGCTGGTTCCTCTCACACCACAGGCCTCATATGCCATGCTCATATGCCATCCTCATATGCCAACCATTCCTCATGCCATCTCCTTTGGCTTTGTCTCTTCTGTTGTGATCAAGGTGCCATCCACTTCTTTTCACTCATTTCAAACTTTAGAGCTGTGGTTCCATTATTCTGACACCTAAGTAGTTTGTGTTTTAAGTAGTTATTCTCCTTATGGTAGGAGAAGCAGATCTATTTAAAGTTCATCTAGAAAGTTACTGCTTGCAACCCTCTGGTAAGCCTGAGAGTCAGGGCCATCATCCAGTGTGCAAGCCAGGAATGTGCTGCATGGCTTTAGAGCTGTGGTTCTGTTATTCTGGCACCTAAGTAGTTTGTGTGAAGTACGTAATGGTCTTGTGGCAAACCAGCGTGTATTTTCCCCAGCACACTTAGCACAGTGAGTGCTTTTGCAGCTACTCAGATACATGGATCATGCATGTATGTGCATGAATGAATGCTTTGCCATGTCAACTTTACAAGGTTCAAGTTTCATGCTCAGTATCTACAGTGTGTATCTTTATAAACTAGATTCACTGGTTTCTTACCTAGGAAATTTGTCTTGGCATTTGGTTGATGAATCACATATTATCTGGTTGTATTAAGGGGATGCTGCTTTCTGTGTTATTGCTTGGAGATTTGTGAATGGTTCTTCTTTTGATGAATATTGTAATGTAAGGAGAGTTAGATGGAAATAAGTGAATTGATAAAGCTTGAAGAAAAACCCAGAGATGCTATGCCATGTACATTCTGCGAAAGGGTGATCAGCTGATAACATTTTGTTTCTTGGCTTCCATAGCACACGATTTCATTTTTAAGCTGACAGCATGCCAGTACCATGACAATGTCCACAATCAGAATGGAAAGTTGACCCATTTGTATGTTTAACCCTAAGGCTGTGCCATGCAGCACATCCCCGGCTTCCACACTGGATGATGGCCCTGACTCTCAGGTTTACCTGAGGGTTGCAAGCAGTAACTTTCTAGATGAACTTTAGATGGCTCTGCTTCTCCTACCATAAGGAGAAGGGCAGCCTCATCCTGTTTTTATTGTAGAATGCATGGAAGATGGAACTCAGTACTAGAAGAAATGCTTCTTTTTGCCAAGGAATCATACTCAACATGATTCTTATTTTTCTTGGCAGGCTCTTCTCAACCATCTGCGAGTCCAGGGGAACCATCCCTCCCATCAATCCTTCCTGCACAGTCAGAGTTAATTGTCAGCGCTGGTGACCAGATCAGGCTGATATGCTCCGATCCAGCCTTTGTCAGATGGACTTTCAAGAGCCTGGATCCTCACACGAATGAGCATAAGGACAGCGAATGGATCAGAGAAAAAGCTGAGGCTGTCCACACAGGCAATTACACGTGCATCAACAAAGTCGGCTTAAGCAACTCCATTTATGTATTTGTTAGAGGTAAATGCTTGGCTTCCTGTGGTGCTGCACTTCAGAGGACTTAATGTTTGGTTCTTAATTGTGAATGACATGTAGATGGCTAAGCCACAGGTAAAAATTTTGTTGGCTGGGTTTGGAAAGCCTACACCAAGTGCATTTTTGTTGCTTTTCACCAGCTTTTGATGTGTGGTAGCTTTTGAGTATGACCACAGCTGGAGGTGTGGGAGCCTATGATGTTCTTCCTAATGAGATTACAGTGTGTTTAGCCCATTTGTCCCAGTGCCCTAAGTAAACCCAGAGAATAAATTATGCCCTTTGGGACAGAGCATCTTGATGCCTTGAGTTTCTAGATATTTTCACTTGGTAAAAAAACACTTCAGGAAGCCAAAGTCCTGTAAAGTCTCAGTACTCCAGCACTTCAAAAGAGGCCCACTTGTAGGGAGTAAATCAGAAAACACAAAAACAAAAAAACCACTTGCTTAGCTAGGTACCCCATGTCTGTCACAAATTGTGTGTAGGGTTGATTTCCTTTAAAAGTTGTGATCTCTTAGAAGCAAAAGAGAAAGAAATGTGGCCATTGGCTATCTATTCCTCATTTCCTTTGACATTTAGTGACTTCTCTGTGCTTTTGCTGTCTTGCGGGGCAGGGCTGTATCCTTCACTTGACTAAAAACTGTTTAAGAGACAAATCCAAGTTACAGGAGGAGAAATAAAGTCCTGGTTCTTTTCCTGGGTGTACCAGGCTTGGGCTGTCATTAAAGATTGGCCTGAGGTAAGGAGCCTTATCCATGGTACTGCAGATGACTCCTGTACAGCTAGAATCTGCTTCCTATTGCAGTGTTTGGATAAGGAGACTTGTGCTCTGCCTTAGGGAACTGAGAGAGAGAGAGAGAGAGAGAGAGAGAGAGAGAGAGAGAGAGAGAGAGAGAGAGAGAAGCAGTGGCAGATTCTAGCCTACTCTATCAGAGGGTAATAAAACTAACCCTGAGGATTGCTGTAAAATTGACTGTACCTCTCCTTAGTTATCAGTTTTCATCTCCTAAGTGGGTGGCTAAGAAGAAATACATGCAGATAGCCATAGCTTAGCTTTGGGCTAGAGTTCCATCATTGTTGAGATAGCGCATATGCTGTAATTTCCAGGTGGCAATAAAATACCATTTTGCTTATTAATAAGATAGGTTAGTAAATGGAATACTTGAGGAAAACTTTAGTATTAGCCAACTGGCTCACAGAGCACACACACTTCTATGAGTTAGATTCATCCATAACGGTTACAATTTAAGACCTTCAGATTCTGAAGTACTCTGTGTCACAGCCATGAAAGAAAGAAAGCAGGCCATTGCTATAAGAGACGGGTGCTGTCTCTTAGCTCACGTCATAATGTGACCATCTTATTGTAACTTATTCACAGGGAAGTTAGTAATGCTGAGAGGCATGTACTTCGTTTTTGTCATTGTTTTAAAAATTAATCTATCAAATACAGATATATCTTAATGATGTCAAATTTGGCTTTGTTAGCACACCTGAGTTCCAGTTGGAAAGGGCAGTTTGAAAACAGACTTTTAAATGTCATCAGTGAGTCCACCCGTTCATCTGTATTATCAGTCTCACAGAGGGAGTGGCAGCAGACTGTCTATGGAATACAGAGGCTTGTCATCACTTGTGGGACTCCCCATTTTCTGGAGCCGTTCCCTGCCTATGTCTAGGGTTGTGGTATAATCCAAACTGCCCCTTCCCCTTGCAAGGGTCCTGGCTTGGGGACTACAGTGTCTGCCATGTGTCCTGGAGACTCATGGCTCTTACGTGCACTTGAGATTACTTCTCTTCCTGATGTTCCGTATTTCTCTTTAGAAATGTGAATAAAGGGAGGTTGACTTTTTTTTTTTTGTTTTGTTTTGCACTGCCCAGCCTGCTTGGCGTTGTCTAAGGTTCTCTTCAGGAGCTGAACCATTCTGGAGTCTGGCAACTCTGGAAAAAGATCCTGCCCACACAGAGAGGGTAGAGGCAGCGAAACCTTCTTGTGCCCTCAGTTGGGATCATCAGACTGGCTTACTCTTGGCTGCTGCTCTTGTTGAAGGGGGGGACAATTTAATAAAGTATTCTCAGATTTGTAAAAGCTAAAGTTTCGGAATCATTCAGATTAAGATTTAAGGACTACACAGCACTTTCCGGTGTGTGACCTATGGAATGTCACTCTTTTGAAACTAGTTGCTTTACCCATTAAAGTGGTAATAATGATGTAAGTTGAATTATCCCAAATTCAGAAATCTGAAATCTGAATTTTTTTTCAACTACAGCATGACACAATAATCTGTAGATTTCAGATTATGGATACTCAACTGGTAAAGTCTTTGCAAGTATTCCAAAATCTGCAATATTTGTTATCTCAAACATTTTGGAAAAAGCCTACTCAATCTAGAACCTAGAGATATTGTGTAGATTACATAAGGTCAGTATGTAGTGGTCCAACCTTACTGCAGACACATGGCAAGCCTTTAATATTAACTCTTACTTCTTCTGTCTGGATAAATTTTTGCTTTTGTTTGCACAGAGATTTTAGATCTGTGCAAATGCTTGTGACCTGTGACCAGCCTTTTAAACTACTGATTTTTGCTGTGTTTCTAGATCCAGCCAAGCCTTTCCTTGTTGGCCTTCCCTTGTACGGCAAGGAAGATAATGACACGCTGGTCCGCTGTCCACTGACGGACCCAGAGATGACCAATTATTCCCTCAAGGAGTGCGAGGGGAAGCCTCTCCCCAAGGATCTAACGTTTGTGCCTGACCCCAAGGCTGGCATCACCATCAGAAATGTGCAGCGTGCCTACCATCGCCTCTGTCTCCGTTGCACTGCCATCCGGGAGGGCAAGTTGGTGCAGTCAGACAAATTTGTCCTGAAAGTGAGGGCAGGTATGGCCTGGGCCTTCTGGGTACCAGAGACACTGTTCATCTAGCTGTTCTCTCCCTTCCTTGCTAGTCAGCCTTAGCGTGGGCAAGCAGAACCCAAGCTCTTCAGGAGCTCCCCCGGCTTCCAGATCAAGACAGCTGCTTGTCACTTCACAATCCCAAGCCCAAGTGGTGATCAGTGACTTTCACTAGCTGGGGTGGGTATGTCTGCTGCAGACTGGCATTTAGACCATCCTAGGATGGTCATAAATCTGCTAGCTTGGGTGACACTTGCATGATTGTGTCATGCATTTGCACAGTAAGGAACCCCATGGGGAGGAAGCTTTAATCACACTGTTTGAAATGATCTACCAGTGAGCCGTCCCCTCCGCCGCAGCATTGGGGATGGAACCTAGAGCCTCACACTTGCCGGTAGATAGATGCTCTGCTGCCGCCGACCTGCACTTCCAGCCCTTGACTTTGAGACAGAGCTTCTGAATTGTCCAGGGTCTGAAACTTCTGATCCTCATGCCTTAGCCTCCTGAGTCTCTGGGATTACTAATTCATTCTTTAATGTACTATTGACATGTGAATTGACTTTTCTCTGTAGCCAGTTAGTTTTGATGGTTTCTCAAACTACTTGAGAATTAAAAAAGAAAGTAGCAAGTGACAGTGAGCCTGGTTATTATTGTGGCACTATAAATAATATTTCAGTACTGGAAAGTGATCTAGATTTTGAAATTACCTAATCTGATACTAGTTGGCATTCAGTTTTAGAGTATTTATTAAGACTTTAGAAAAAGACATTCATCAAGTAAGGAAAACATTATTTTAAATTTGAGGTTTTAGCTGAGCCTGGTGGTGCACACGTGTAGTCCTGGCACGCAGAGGCTCAGGTAGGAGGATTGCTGTAAGTTCAAGACTAGCCTTCTTGGGCTTCAAAGTGAGTTCTAGACCAATCTGGACTACGTAGTGAAATTCTGTCTGAAAACAAACAAAAAAATAGAAACCAAAAATCACCTTGGGATTTTCAACAGAAAGCAAGGTATTATTTGTATAACAAGTGAGAAAGATGATGCCTACCTATTTGGTTAAATAAATTATGTATAAGTCAGACCTCTTGAAATCATAACACTGCTTCACTATGCCAGGGCTTTCTGTTTTATAAAAGCATTTTCCAGAAGCACTATGATCTCAGGTAGACATGCCTACCTTGTCATTCAGTATTAAGGAATCTACCTAAAGGCTATGTGAATTAATTGTGGAGGTCTTCAGATACACGAGCCATCCAGGTAGGTCAGTACAACATTTTGTATTTTATTTAAAAGACGACAGAGGCAGCTATGTACATTGTAGGGGGAAAAGGCAAGTTAAAATTTCATGTTCCAGTAGAGCCAATTATTAGAAGGCCACATTTCTTTTTCTTCCAGCCATCAAAGCTATCCCAGTTGTGTCTGTGTCTGAACCCAGCTATCTTCTGAGGGAAGGGGAAGAATTTACGGTGACATGCACAATAAAAGATGTGTCTAGCTCCGTGGGAGCGATGTGGATAAAGGAGAACAGTCAGGTGAGTGGGAGGCTTCTTTCATTTGTCTTACTGTGTTGCTGTCTGCATGGAAGATTTTAGGGTTCCTCTCTGAAAGCAAGTGCAGGGCACGGGTCCATTGCTGTGCCTGTCTGGCTGACGCTGTCTGGTCCCGTTCAGACACACACTTGCCCATTATGTACTTCCAGGTTAGTGACAAATAGCTGTCAGGTTGTAAGTTCTGAGAAAATTGTAGAGAATGGCAGCCTTGGGTTACTACTTAACGCTGTTTCTTTGAATGATTTGAGTAAGGACGTTAAAGAAAAAAATGGTTAGCTGCCTGAATAAATAGCTTGGTTTAAAGCTGTTATGCTGCTCTAGCCAGATGACTTAGATAGTAGAAAAAGTTACCTTTTTTTACACTCTGTATTTGTGAAACATAAACAGCCTCAGATGTGTAAAAGAAAGGTCTTTTCTTCCTTCCAAAATGGCCTTATCACTTGAGCATTTTTTGGAATAGGTGGGGATTTGATTTCCTCATTAGAGGCTGGGTAATCTGAGATGAAGTTGTTAATGGTTTTCTGTTTGTTTTAGTTACCATGAATAGGATGGTTATCTTTAAACCACAACATTTGGACTTTAGGTTCTCCTTCACTTATCAAATGCCTATTGAATGCTTGCTGTATGTTGTTACCATGGTAGCCACATCTTTGGTGTGTATGTTGGCACCCAGTGCTGGGGGTCAGACCCAAGGCCTCGAGCATGCTAGGCAAGCACTCTGCAACTGGGACACATCCAGGCCAACTTTAATTAGGTGGGTTTTGTTTTGTTTTGAGATGGTCTTGCTTGTACTTTAGGCTCACCTGATCTCTATGTAGTCCAGACTGGCCTCAAACTCACGACAATCTTCTTGCCTCAGCCTCCCGACTACCAGGATTATAGGCGTGCACCAGTCTTAGCTTTATCTGGAAGTTGTTTTCCCTCTCAATACTTACATCAAATATAACAGAAGTTTTAACTTTTTTTTTTTTTTTTTTTTTTTGCGGAACCAGAGATTGAACTCAGGCCCTGCACTTGCCAGGAAAGTGCTTATTCCACTGAGCCATCTCCTTGGCCCCCAACAGAAGTTTTAAATTGTCGTAACTTCTCTAAATTTTTGCCTTGGGATTCCGATTGAACAAGATTTTCATTATAGTTTTGAATTGTCTTGGTCATCTGGTTAAGTGGCTAACACTGGTTTCTCTTCATTCATTATAAATGTATGTATATAAATTAGAAAAATGTATTCTATTTAATTTGTCCTCTTCCAATTCCCTATATTGGACATTGGCAATTTCACGCCTATTTAAAGGCTCTTTGCTAAATAACCAGCCGTGGCAATGAACCTAGGCGGAGTGTTGGGGTGGTGGTCACACAGACGTGGTGGATCATATCTGGCTACATCAAGCCTGCCACTGGGCTGGAGGACGGTTTGTATCAGAGACTTGTTCTTTCAAACCAATGGCCCAGGGAAATTAATTTTAGTTTTCATATCGTGTAATGTAATAACAATAATGGCTTCTGTATGGATTTTTGGCTAACTTTACAGGACGCAATACCATATTAATTGTCTTTCTATAATCTTTGATTTCAGATGAGAGAACAATTTAGACTGTGTGTGTACATTGGAGCCTCCATATAATGTGAAAATTAGCCTTTTTGAGATGAGAAATTAAATTGCCCCAGGCGGTTTGGTTCCGCACCACTTTTCCCACGAGCCCCGTGTGCCATTCCCAATTAATCCACTGGCGCTGGTAGATAAACCTTTAGTTGCTGGGAGCTCTTCAGGGAAATCCCAGTGTGCACTGCCCAGGGTTAAAGAAAACCAAATCCTGTGTGAACAATATGTGATGTGTGACTGCAGATGGGGCTCCTGGCTCACTGCCAGTGTTCACCCATGAATTTTTTATTGGTATTTTTGGCTTAATTTGGAATACTGTTAGCACTGTTAAAGTATCTTAAAAATCATAATATTTGATTCTGATCATTTAGAATAAAGTTAATTCATCATATAGGGTAAAATGAGTTTTGGGGTTATTGTAGTAATTCTTGGTTAGCTTTCCTAGTGGTTCTGAAGTCTAGTGTTATAGTAACTTTTAGTTCTGAGTTTGACAGTATCCCATGTTAGGATCTTTTGGTTTGCATATGGATATTGCTTTGCTTAGGACCAAGCCATTTGGTCTGACATTGGCCAATCCCATATTCCTATTTCCCTCCCAGTTGAGGACTTTGGCCTCATGAAAGAGGCAGAGGGAAGATAATGTTCTGTTTAGAATGTTGTCTAATTGGGACCAGAGAGATAGCTCAATAGAATAGTGCAAGTCCCCCAATCTGGAAAAAAAAAAAGAATGTTGTCTAATCATTGTCACTGTCTTTGGAGAGAAAGCTGAAAAACAGTGGCCTCAAGAGCCAGTAGGAACAGGTCACTTTGATTTGCTGCTACCTCTTCAGATATTGATCTCTTACCAAAAAATGACAGATTTCTGCCAAGTGTACAGGCAGCTCAGAAGGCATGGCTTCCAACCCAGAAAGGCCTTGGAAGACCATTTGTTTCTTCATAACCTTCTTAGAACTAAAGCTAAGACTGGCAGGATCTGACTTGCCCAGGAAGGCACAGCTTCTCTGCTTTTTGTTTGTTACCTTTTATGCATGCTTATTTTGATATAAAACTTTTTGCAAAAATTTACTTGGAATTTTGCAAAAATTTACTTGGAATATTACTTAGTGGTAGAGAACACCTACCCAGCAAGTACATCGCCCTGGATTGAATCTCCAGCACTCACTCCACCAAAAAAATTCCCAAAACATAATATTGTTAGTAAAAAAAAAAAAGGAAAGAAATAGGCATAATCCCACCTTTGTAGAAAATAATGGTGTATAACAAAAACAACATGAATGAACCTCACGTGTAATTTTCAATTTATATATATGTTGCAAAGAGCAAAAACAAGGTAAAATTGATTTTAGTAATATATCTTGCTTGGTCCAGTGTATAAAATGTTATTTTGTCCTATAATTAATACAGAAGCTATTAATAAGATATTTTGCATTAGTTTTCTATCCCAAATCATCAAAATCTGGAACATCTTAAACATGTGTACAGCATAACTCGATTTGGGCTGTCAAATGCTAAATGCTTAGTGGTTATAAGTTGCCATCTTTATAAATACTACAGAACATGCAATTTGTTTTCATATTTTTTAACCGCTTCTCCCATGCACATAAGGTAGATTCCATGTATGGTTTTTAAGTAACATTAGCATTTATTTGCCACATAGTCATAATTTTTGTTATTGTCTCTTACCAAATACTTACATCAACATCAGGTTAGCATTTTGGAGCTTTTTGTCTTTTTTAAAGTTATTTTTTTGAAAAAGACTTTCTGAGACTGTCAGCATATATATGACCATTCTGCCAGGCTACTTTACAGAGGGATTGTTCTGACTTGCCACATGGGCCTCTGGTCCAACCATGTCAGGGCCCCCATAGCCTGCTGAGGAATTGTGCTTGGGCTCATTCCCCATCGATAGCAGCTCCTCTGCACTTTGACTTTTGAACTGTTTTCTTTTTCCCATTAGGAATGTGTGCCTTATAGAAGATTTGGCAGGGACTGGGGCACACTGAGACAGCGATTCACACTGGGCGTGGTGTCACACACCTGTGATCCCAATGCTTGGGAGGCTGTAAACAGTAGGATCACTACAAGTCCAGTCTGTGTAGTGAAACCTTGTAGATCCTGTACTAAATACATGAAAAATAAAAGAAATTAAAAAATTTAAAAGAAAATTTGGAAGAAGTATAAAGTTTTCAATGTTTTAATCTTTTTAAGAGACATGTACAGCTTATTTTACATATATATGAATAGAGAGAGAGAGAGAGACAGAGACGGAGACAGAGACAGAGACACATATATCAAGCAGTCTCTCCAGTGTCTGCAGAAAAATAAGGAGTGGGAGGGAGACTACAAAGGTAAACTCACAGTCCTTTCTCTTCAGCCACACTCAGATACTTTGCACCTTGGTCTTATGTTACATATACCTGGACACTCCCTTCTGGAATCATCAAAATTATGTAGTGCGAATTTACAAATTTATTGAGTACAGTTTGATTCTGTTTTCATTTCTCCGGATAAGAAATGTTAATAAAATAAACCATTATTTTATTAGCAGTGTGTTCTCTCCATCATTGGATATACAATAGAACGAGATAACAGGCAATAGTATGCATATGCTGACTCAGAAAATGTCAGTGTTGTGTAATTGTTTAATATAGTAACTTCGAAAGTTTAATACTATAGAGACTTTGAAATTAGTATCCCTGTTTTTTTTTTTTTTGCAATCATTAATAATGGCCGTTTTTCAATAATGATTCTGTAACATGAAGGGTTCCAGTGACAAGACTTGTCACGATGTTTTATTATTCCTACTTAAGTCATGTATAATGAATGCTAATAAGGAGAAGTTAATTGCTGCTATTTTTAATTTAAGAAAGATCTTGAATATAAATTATATGGTAATCTTTGACTTTTTTTCCTCTCTTCTGAAACCAGCTAACTAAAGCACAGGTAAAACGTAATAGCTGGCACCGGGGTGACTTCAATTATGAACGCCAGGAAACGTTGACAATCAGCTCAACAAGAGTTAATGACTCTGGAGTGTTCATGTGTTACGCCAATAATACTTTTGGATCAGCAAATGTCACAACAACTCTGAAAGTAGTAGGTAAATATCTCTATGGGAATGTATAAATTACTTGCAATAGTGAAAGAAAAAATTACTAGACAGTTTCCTTTTTATGCAAATGGAATTCTAAGAACAGATTCTTAGAATTTTATTATCACTGAATGAATGAGTGAATGAGTACCGTCCCTATGGCATCTCGCACCTAGCACAGAAAAGTAACTTCTACAAGTCTAACAGAGGCAAGTAGATAGAAAGGTGTTGCTGAAGTTAAACCTGTCTTCCTCAACCGACCCATCCAGCAAAGTGGAAGTGGAAGTTGGGCTTTCTTTGAAATTCTAGTGCTTGATGAAAGATCTGAGTTTGGAGGTCATTGTAGATTTTGTCAGAGATGAATGCTCGGAGTCTAGAGTGTTTCTCTGAATCTTGTAGTAGGACTCCCCTGCCTTGTGGCTTCTTACTTTGTCACTTTTGGGCCCTTGTGCATTTCTCATAAGGGGTGAACTGGGCCTCTTCTGCCTGTCTCGCCCACTTTGTTGAAAACATAAAGATTGTAACCTAAGCCTTTGGGAAGAAGGCTCCTTGTGACATGGGTTCTATATAGCATCAACATAGCCATGCTTACCTGCACCTAACTCTGTCTTAGCAGGTATTCCCCAAAATTGATTTAACCTTGCCTTCCCTACTCTAGAAATTCTATCCAAGCATCTACTGAAAGAGAATAGGAGAGTTGCCCGATATGTTTGCTTTACTAAGAGCAAAATAATTATTTTAAAATTATTTCACTTGTGCTTTTTAAAAGAACTTTTGAGTGTTGTTTGAATTTAACCTGTTTTCTTGTCTTTTTAATGTAACCATATTCTTGGTGCTTGGCTTTCATTAAATGCTCCAGGGTGGTGAAATTTGCCATCTTGAGTAATCTTAAAAAGACACCATATTTGCTTCCCTATCTGTTCTCTCCCCTTCTCAAATTTCTTCAATAATTTGTGTAGCAGTATTAAAGCTCTGATTTAGCCCACAATCATCTCAAAATTTTGGTGTTTCTGAAGCCATGTTCTAATGGACAGTATCTCAACCAGACTGAACCAGAAAAGATGTTTCCCTTGCAATTACAGAGTCAGCGCACAGAAAGAATACTGCTTTGTCCCTAAACGTGACTGTGAGCCATTTATTAATTTGAATAGAAAGCTATGCTTTTAAAATATTAAACGCCATAAGCACTAATTTGCTAAGTTGATTAGGGAGCATGTTGATATATCAGCTTCAGCTCCAGAAAGCAATTAGTAAGGATGTTTTGAGCATATTGTTGTATGTAATCGGATTTGAAAAATCCATTCATCAATTTCCAAGAATTATAAATGTGTGACTGGAAAGACTTGTGGCTGTGAAATCTGAATCTAGTTTTATATTGTTTTGGGAGTGAGGTGTGGTAGAATAGGAACAGGAAGGGACAAAGAGAAAAGTAATACTTAGGGCATAAGACTGAGCTTTGGGGACATTGTGGAGTGGGGAAAGAACAAGGATGGGGAACCATCCTGAGTTGCCCTGTTTTTAAACAACTTGAAAATAATAATTTATAGCTGAGTTATGCTTAGGATGGTACTGTAGGCAGACAGTAGAAAGGATGAAGCAATTAACCTAACACATCATTCACATAGTTACCCCCTCTTGTAGCTGTGGCTAGGAGCTGGCTGAGTTTGAGTGATGGGCTTTGCCACTTAGCTTTCTAGTGTACCGTGCTTTAATTCTGCCTGCATTTGCTCTTCTGAGAAAGTCTCATAACTCCCAGGGCTGTGTAAAGGAGAAAAGGCAGTAGATAACATAAAACTGTCAGGTAAAGAGTTTGCATGTGATTACTTGTTATCGTATAACTAATTCCTTAATGCAGAAGTATGTAAAAAAAATCATACTTTGTATTAGAGTGACTTGGGTGGAGTTCTTTGATTCTTTGTTTATAGCAGTGAGAATTTAAAGCTCTGTTCCCTTATAAGACATACTGAGCAAAGGAGACAAAAAATTAAGTATGTATATATGACTATTGTGAAGGAAATAGTCTCAGTGCAAATATTATTTGAAATATTTGAATATTTTGCATTTGTACTATGAATGTCTGAGCTTGACAACCTGAGAGTTCAATGTAGCATGCAGTTTGAAATTTATGCCTCAAAATTAACCTTAATTGGCTTAATGAATGGCAGAGAATATATTGTTTATGATTCCTGGATTGGAGTTTTCCATCTTTCTCCAGTTTTTATATGGATGATTTCATTCTTATCTGGGAAATCCTTTTTCAATTGGTACAGTGGAAAAAGGATAGTGCAACCATATTTTTTGAACATATAGGAAACTAAACAGTAGAAACGATAGTGACATCCTTTTGTAAGATGTGTATATAACTAGATAGCATTAAAGTGAATGATAATTTTATAGTTCATAAAAAAGTTTTGGAAAATAGAGTTAAGATTTTTTCCTAATCCTATTAATTTGATATAACCATTTTTAGGATTTTTGGTACATTGCTTTTATTTTTTGTATATGAGTTTTAATTATACATACAATTTTATTTATATTCTTACTGTCTCTCACCTAAAATATATAGAGACTCTAGGATACGCTATAGAAAGCAGAGGCCAGCCTTGATGTCTCAAACGTGTAGTCAAAGCTAGTCTCTGCTATGTGGCTTTTGACCAAGTAGGAATCATCTATTTCATGTATAAGTTAGAGGTTATATGCTCTATTTATAAATTAGAGGCTTTCAATCTATAACCTCTTTCTTTGTCTATGATATAGAGATCAGATCTTTATTTTTCAGTGTTGTTGGAAGAGTAAACATTGTGTGTATTCAGTAAAATGTTTGCTTAGGGCAGTTGGCGTGTTGTAAACATTCTATAGATAGCAACTATAAAAATAATGTTGGCAATTACTTTAGTGCCTCTTTTCAAGCTGCCTCTTATATGACCATCTCTAAGGCTATTTTATTTACTTAGCCAGTTCTTTATTTTGTCCTTTAAAAGTGATAAACAGTACAAATGGCACTTTTTTTGGTATGTATCTCCATCTTAAGAAACGCTCTAATGGAAATTACAGGATTTGATTTAAAAATAGATTTTATAAAAAAATCTATATGGCTAAATGCTTTCTTAAAAGATCTGTGCCAGTTTTACAGTCTAAAACAGTGTGCTACTTTTATCACACTTGTGAGATTGTTGAATTTATTTTAAATTGGTTTTGCTATTTTTTTAATAAGTGAAAAGCAGTATCATACTTTTAATTGCTAGTTTAACCAATTTTTCTTCTATATTTTAATGTTGTTTTTTTTTCCTTGTTACCCTAATTAATTTTACTGTGCTCAATAGATGTTTATGTATTTGAGACATTTGGCATTTTTTCCTTCTATTGTTTCCAGAAAACTTCAGAAACTGTCCCCTCTTTAAAAGCCAGAGAGGAGTCCACTCTGTGATTTGGTTAAAAGTATGGTTTGATTATTAAAATGCTATCTGGTTGATCAGTAATACATATGAGAAGGCCTGTTTATTTTTCTTCATATACAAAGTGACATTTTTTCGACATCTTTATTGGACATAATGTTCCTTTCCTTTCACTTATGACACCTTCTGATCACATAAATAATTTCTTGGAGGCTGTATCTGGGCTGTTTAATCCAAATACATTTTAACCTAATAAGCATTAAGACATAGTAGATGGAGAAGCCCTTTGAGATGATGACAAATGTCTTTCAGAGAGCTGCTTCAGAGACTGAGATGAGAGAGTCAGTATTTTCCAGTGTCCACCTTCTCAAATTAGGACAGTGGTTCTCCAAGGGCAAAATGAAAGATAACCCAGCCATTAGATTTTCCTTAGTTGTTATTACTGCCAATTAGGACTGGGAGTCAGGCAACTGATCATTTTGTATATAACCTCCCACAAGGAGGTTATATATTTTTTTGATCAAGATAGTGGTATTAAATAACTGTTTCTGTCTTATTTTAATTAGATAAAGGATTCATTAATATCTTCTCCATGATGAACACTACCATATTTGTAAATGATGGAGAAAATGTGGATTTGATTGTTGATTATGAGGCATACCCCAAACCTCAACACCAGCGGTGGATGTATATGAACAGGACCTCCACCAACAAATGGGAAGATTATCCCAAGTTTGAGAACAAAAGTAACATCAGGTAAGGATGGGCCTTGCCCTGGGGATCATACCTCTGCCCCTCTCTTCTCATTGAACTTCTCAGGTGACACTCTGTCACCCCTCAGTGTGAGGAAGAGTTCCAGGTAAGGAAGGAAGACGTCAGTCCTCCTCTGAACATTCCCCTTTGCTGTGTGTGCTTCTAGGGTCCATGTGCATGCACATGTGCATGCCTACACACACACACACACACACACACACACAATCTCTGCCTCAGTTTTCTCATTTGTAAAAAGAGAGACAGGACCTTCCTAGAATTTGGAGGAGAGCCTAAATAAGTAATCATATTGAGGGTAAAATAAGTAATTCTCTACAGAAAAAGAGGCAAATTAGTGCTTTTTACTTGTTTCTTAAGACCCTAAAGTGGGGGGGGGGGAATCAGAGGAAACAGAACCATTAAGTATAGTAGCTTTGAGCTGGGCAGTGAGCGCAAGAAATTTTACCTCACAGCTCTCATTTGACCCTCAAAATATTATAATGAAAAGATAGTATAGTAATTCTTTATACATGCTCTGTTTCCTGTCAGGCAGGTCTTAGTGCCTTGGGCATACTTCCTCTGTGTCGGTGCTCCTGCTTCCCCATTTTGGGAGAATAAGCTGAAGCACAGAAGGGTGAAGTAACTTGACCCAGAGCAAATGGCTGATAAGAAGTAGGTGCCTGAAGAGAGAGTTGGTGTGCTTTTTCAGTCAGGAAATGTTGTCTGATAGAGGATAAGTTATAGGTGAGAAATGATGCTTTCCTGGACTAAGGATTAGCTGAGGAAGAGAATGGATTTTGGAGGTGTCCCAGTGATCAAGGGATTGGAGGAGACAAGAGCTAAAGGTGGGCTGAGGCAGGAGGATTGTTGTGAGTTCGAGACCAGCCTGAGCTACAAAGTGAGTTTAAGGACAGCCTGTACTGCATAGTGAGGCCCTGTCTCAAAAAAACAAACAAACAAAAAAAGAGCTAAAGGTGCTCTGAGAAGGTAGATGATAAGAGGCCACATCATACAAGGACAGGAGGAAGTAGGCAAGTTTTTGTGGAAGGATAGTGTGGGCAGTTTGGAGTTTGTTAAATTGAGGTCGAAGAGGGAATCTTGAATAGAGATGTCCATCCAGGTACAAGGTATCTTAGAAAGTATCTCTGGAAAGCAGAGCCACAGAAAAGAATTCTGAAGCAAAGGATTCCTGCAGAAGAGGAGAGCTGACACAGATGGGGAAAGGAACCAAGTAAGGCTAAGGTTCCTTTGTCACATGACCTTGGGTGCTGTTCCCATCAAAGTCACTGGTGGACTGCTAACCCTGCTGGACTGTCCGCATTCCATGGTGGGTGGTGTCAGAGATGGCTGTGGGATGGGGCATGATAGTTGCACCTGTAGCAAGGTGGTGGGAGCATGTGGGTAATCAAGGGAAGTGGAAGTGGAAAGACTGCTGGGGCAGGCTGGAAGTTGTGTGCGGGTAGCAGGGGCTCACAGGGAGCCGAGCTTGGCAGGTGTGTGGTATGGGAGGTAGGTGAGCACAGCCACTGGCGCTACTTCCCAGGATGGCCACGTGGGAGCCCACAGGATGTTCACACCAGAGCCAGCACCTCTGAAGTCCAGCAGAAATGTGAATGACAAATACGGTCAGGGACTCTGGGAGGAGCAGTATGGTGTATAAGAGAGGAGCAGAACCAGGAGCTGAGAATGTACAGGCAGCCAGGTGGGGTGGCACATGAGAAGATGGTGAATTCGTGGGTGCTAGTTGCGTTGCCAGGTGTAGGCTTCACAACCAAGCAGAACACTGGTGAGAGGGGGGCTGGAGTGGGCACAACCAGCAGGGGAGAGCAGGAAGTGCTTGCAGGGCCGTTGAGGGGCAGGGAGGGAGCACGGGCTGGGAGAGGCAGAGCGGTTGGAGAGCCTGCGTGCACCCACAGGGTAGGCATCTGCCCCAAATTATTTATTTCATACTGAAATAAATGAATCCTGTTTTCCTCTAAACAGATACACATTTCCATGTGGAAACTGTGAAAAAGACATGGCCTTCAAGGCAGATCATCCACTGGGGTTGATGTATTGTCCTTTCTTTGTAGATATGTCAGCGAGCTTCATCTCACCCGGTTAAAAGCAACCGAAGGAGGCACTTACACATTTCTTGTGTCCAACTCTGATGTCAGTGCTTCCGTGACATTTACTGTTTACGTGAACAGTAAGTAAAGTGAAGGGCTTCTTATCTCTTAAATTTTTTTTATTCTTCTACGTTGTGGCTCCTGTTTGTAACAGCTGCAGAACTGAGCACCTTGTGTACTGTGTAAATAATGTTTCATGGTAATTTTGACCTTAACAAAGACCTCGTGGTTTGGTGATTAGAAGAGAAAACCAATTCCTTGTCCTACATTTCACTGACCACATGACTTTGCAGAAGTGGTACAAATCCTGGGGGCCCCTGTGAGGTAAACAGAAAAGCAGCAAAACTTGAAAGTAGCAGTTGTTTGAGGGAAGAAATATGATTATCGATTGTTGAAACAGGGAATTCTATATTGAATAGGAGCTGGGTTATGGCACTGGGTGGGAAAGAGAGGCTGTCAGAGTCCTTTGTCACAGCGCTGTCTTGTTCAAGGCTGTGATACTGTTGTGTTTAGATTGCTCTCCCACCTGGAGATGCAGTATTGATCCAGCTGAACGGGTCATTGCTGAGTGCCCTGTGTACTGTGGGAGCGCTGGCAGGTAGTTGCGGGGGAGGGTGACTGTGTTCCTGGGAGGCACTCCGGGCTCTGGCATGCTCTGGCCCCACCCACCTCTGCTGCAAGAGATGTCTGCCCAGTTATTGTGGCCAAGTGGGCGTGAGCCCCAGTTGGAGCTTTTGCCAAATGCACAGCTTCCTCCTGACTACTCCGGTCCACCCTGCATTTCTAAGAAAAGACAGGCAGGTGCCTACCAACCATATCTGTCAGAGAAGACCTCTAGGGAATTCTAGGGAATTCCAAGGAAGTGGCACAGCAATTCTTGCTGGCCTTGGGGTGAGGGTGGGAAGATAGCACTAAACACTACAGAATGTTAGGAAGTCACCTAGCACTTTTGTATGTTAGGCCATAAGGGTAAGGGTTGTGGGGACAGGCTGGGAGCCCATTCCTTGCCCAAAGGGAACTTTCATGCTGTGATATTAGATAATTTACTCATTTGCTGTGGTAGCTTAATTAGGATGGTGGGGTAGGCAGGCCATCCTACCCACCAGGAATTGAACTCAGGACCTTGCGCTTGACAGGGAGGCACTGAGCTGTTGAGCTACATCCCCAGCCTCTGATTTACTTCTAATGGAAGCAAGCTAAGTGTCAGTACATGGTACTCTGGGAAAGTTTCTGATTGCTAAACTAGAGGGTTATTGACCCTGTAAGCGTTTCCAAAATTGTCTGTTCTAAGTAAGATATTAACATGAACATAGATAAGGAGGGTCATATGCATATAGTTAAACATATCTATAAATATTTTTGCTTTTCCCGGAATCCTTAATATACAGACATGTTGTATGCCTCCCTTGTAGGAGCCAGGGGAGAGGGATTGTATCATTCCAACCTCATTTGATCACACAACTTTCCCTTTCCAAGTGAAACCTGTTAATTAATATTTCAGTTTATCAGAATAATTTTGATTATTTGGTATCTCATTGGTCCTCAGTTCAAATATTTCTAGATTAATTCAGATGTTAATCAAAGGAACTTAGTGTATTACTCATGGGCAAAATTATCAGCTTCTGAAGAATCTTAATACTTAACTGATTTAAGAGATGACTGTAGGCGAAGAGCCTGCTGTTCATGGGAAGCTTTATTTTGGGTTCTCTGGGGTGGAGCTGTGCTTCCTCACTTACCTTATTGCAAAAGACTTTTCCCATTTGTCACAAGATTCTCAATTCATGTGGGTCAGCATTACTTGTACAGTTGAAACCAACTAGTAGAAGAGTGAAATAAAGCACTAGAGATACACGAAATGCAACATGAGCTTTTCAGAGACTACAAATATAAACATAGTGGCCAAATTGCTCCTTCAAGTGGCACTTCTCAGTTTCTGAGTCTTCTCCCAGGGATTGGTGAGGACAGATCCTGGGTATAGTTGCTGCTCAGAGCTCACTCGGAAAAGCTAGGCCCTGGGGACTTCATAAAATGAGGTGCAATGTGCCTTTCCCTGGTACCCAGACGAGAGGAGCATTCACATGTGTATCTTTCTTCTCCTCAAATTTCTGTTGGCATTGTATGGTTTGTCTGAGACACTGACCCAAGGACATTTCTGAATTTGTGAGGGTGGGGGTGTAGAATTGCTCTACATTTTCCTTACCAGGCTAATTTACCATCTGACAGGATCAGTTTTAATCCCTTCTGCTGGTGACCTCAGGCCTGTTTGAACCTAGATAAGACAGACCATTAACCTTCCAAGTGGCTGTTCTCTGTTAGGAGGCCTTTCCTATAGTCTGGGGCCGGGGTCTGCAGGTTCCACCCAACCATTCAGTGAGCTCCTGCCCTACACACTGGGTATGCAGATAAGGAGAAAGTCAGCTCTGTCCTCTGAGAGTAAGCTGTCCAGGAAGTCTGTTCATCGATAGCAGTTTGTTACAAAAACTTCGCTGGCTGAAGGCATTTAGTTCCTTTACCTAAAACTGGATGTCCAAATGTTTTGACAGAGGTAGTGTCTTTATGTGAACCGTCTATCTTTGTTCCAGTCACTGTGTACAATAATAGCTCATTTGTTTGTGATTTTTAATAGTGGACAGTATTATAGGGTAGGGCTTTTTATGTTGAATTTTTAAAACAAAAGCCAGAGTTACTATAAAATGTAGGACTTAAAACAATTTTTACATCATTTTAGCTGAAGCACTAACATAAGCCGATGGGAATTTTAATGAAAAAAGAATAAAATCAGAGGTTCTTTGTATTGAATTTGCCTTGCAATAATTCTTAGACTTGCTTGTCTAAGAATACTGTGTGGTTTATTCTGTAAAAACAGCTAAGCTTCAAGGGTGAAAGGAATTGCTAAATTAGAATTAATAAAAATCAAGATAATAAATGCATAGGATAAGTGCAGAAATTTAGGCTACTTGGTGACACTGATAGAAAACTGCTTAAGAGATTCCTGGTAAGAAGTGCTGTGGAAAATTCCTGATTTGAAGTCATTAAATGTTTGGTGGTTGAAAACCCATTTGTTTTAAAAATTCTATGTATAGATTTAAATATATCAGGTATGTATAAGGTCAGATGGGGGTGTTAGGGAATCTTATGTGGGAATCTTAAAATATTGTACTCAGACCATTTGTGTTGAAAACAATTACATATGTGACATGTTAAGTCTGAAAATATTTTAATGTTATTTTAACCATCCAAGCCACGACTTATGTGGGTCTGTTAAACTAACTTGGTGTCGTTCAAGAATGGTTTTAATGACCAAGAGCTGGGATAAACTTCCGTCTTTGAATAAAGCTTCCACTGGAAACTGGTGAGAATTTTAATGAAAAAAGAATTAAATCAGAGGTTCTCTGTATTGAATTTGCCTTGCAATAATTCTTAGAATTGCTTGTCTAAGACGTATAGAAATCAGATTCTTAGTATTAAAGGTTTGCTATACTTGGATGAAAATGGTGATTTGTTTTCCTTGTCAATAAAAGTTGACAGGAAGATAGTTCTGAAAACTTTAAATTTTGCCCAAAAATGTTTTCTTCATAGGCATTACTCTTTCTACATTTCTGCAAATGTTACAAAAAAATTGCATCATTAAGATTCTATGATTAGCCCATGTTCCTTATTTAAGAATCTATAGTCACTTCAGTTACAACAAGTTCGTCTAAGGTGGAAAAAAGGCTAACAATAGGACTGGGGAGATAGTTCGGCAGTCTTAAGTGCCTGCCAGGCAAGGGCTTTGATCCTGGAACTCCAGGCTCTTGGTGCTGGCCCTGAATCAGGGTGTGGTGAGGCAGGTCTATAATCCTAGTGCTGGGGAGGCTGAGACAGGAGGATCACTATGAGTGACTGCGCAGCGAGACCCTGCATTAGTTCAATTGCTGTAGACTTAAATACCAATCAGTAAAGTAACTATTCCATAAATTTACCTTGGCTTCCTAATTTTAAAAACTAACATGAATTCTGAACTCATTTATGTAAGTATAGAAACTTTGAATGATACGGTAAATCAATGGTTTTTCAAACATCTGCATGATTTTAAAAGATCCAGCAATTTTAAAATGATATCGCCAAATTTATCTGATAGCATTTCCAAGTCAGTATCATGAGTTTAAAATATGTGGTTAATGGCAGGCAGGTTTAATTCTCTCCAGTTTTAAAACTATGTCTGGCAGTGACAAATCTCAGCCACTTGAGGACTGCTGGGGTCCACAGGTTATGGGAATGGTGAGGCAGACACTGAGGACCAACAGGTTCTTCTTTTTTCATTTGACTTACAAAAAACACCTTCAAAAGTAAGCTAGACTGGAAACCCAAATGCCTGCTGGACTGCACTAAATTTACACTCAAAAGTCACCAATTTCACTCCATTTATGGAAGGGTGTTAACAGAGGGTTTAGAAACAATTTAAGGAAATGCTAAATAATGTATTATTTCTAAATCACTGCATCGTATAATTAACATCCTGCCTGGTGGTAGGGATTATTTATAGATCCTACAGCATACCAAAATCAGCCAACTAATACATCACCCTGAGAAGCCCTCTGGATTAAAAAGTTCCTCCTTGACCACATTTGTGAAATGTGAGATGCCTTTCATGTGTTTCCGGTCATAGTTAAATGCTGTTACAGATGGCTGAGCCCATTCTAGGCAGAAGCCACTGTGAGTACAGTGGCCTGCAAGCAGGCACATGGCTGTCCTGCCATTTGCCCCTAGTGAAGGTAGTAGACCTGTCAAGCCTGTCCTGTCGACGGCTTCAGACCTCATGCCAGCCATCTGGCTTGCCCACCTGGCTGGAATCTCATGGACTTCAGCCAGGCTAAAACAATGGTTGCTGGCTTGCTTTTTGGACCTGCTCGGTGTGGGGTCTTTGGGCCACTGTACCCTTTAAGGAAATGAAGAGGGCAGAGTTTCTCAAACCAGTGGCCTCTTGGGGAAGTTGGAAATGTTTTCCTACCTCTTAACCTCTTAGCTATCTATCTGCTTGTTTCCACAGGTAAGCATTTCCTTGGTGTTAGGTAGCAAATCTAGGACCTGGTGCCTACAAGGCACATGCTCTACCTCTGAGCTACACACCTGCCTCTATTTCTGGTTTTTGAAAAATTCTAGGACCTTCCAAATGTGGATGACCAAGCCATATTTCTGTTGGAGGCAAAAATTTTTAAACTTCTACACAATTCTCTATGGGTATTTTGCTCAGGAGACTTTGCCTTTTTGTGTTTTTTTTTCATTAATTGGATTCTATTAGACCTAATCCCATACTAAATATTTGGAACTCTTATTAATCATTAAGTAATGCTGATACTGAGTAGAGCTCCTTTCTGACTTAAATACTCGGTTTCAGCAGTTTGCCATGGGGCTGTGACAATGACTAGAATGTAGCTTGTTTTTTGCAGGCATTCTGTACACATGTCTTTTTAAAAATTTTTTTTTTTTTTTTTTTTTGAACTGGGGATTCAACTCAGGCCCTTCGGCTTGCCAGAGAAGCGCTTATTCCGCTGAGCCATCTCCCTAGCCCCCACATGTCTTTTTGAATTAGAAGTGTTTTTGTATTATGGAAGTGTGATGTGAAGGGTAGGAAACTAATTCATCAAATGTATTGAAACAAAAATAAAAAGCAGATTTTTAACTCTCACAGTTTTTCTATACTGTACTGCTTGCCATTACTAATTTTCCTTTAAAAAAAAAAATATATATATATATTCTCCCAGATCATTTAAACCATTTTTTAATAAAGCATGGAATGATGGTGCTTCATAATCTGTTTTTTCAGGTGCTGAGCCACAGATATATCGTGTCTTTCTGTGTCAGAGAGTGTTCTCAGTCGTGTTTGGGTATCTCGTTGTCTGAATCCTCCATAATTCTGTTAGCCCATGTCTGATGTAATTTTGAGACATTGTGAATGGACTATGGTGGGATCCCGAAATGATGTGACTTAGTTTTAAAAGAAGCCTGTCAAATGGTTATTGAAAGTTTATAATTATCTTGTTTAATCTGAAATGAGTGACCTTGCTAAGTGCCTGGAAATGAGTAAAGTCTCCATCTGTCACTGTGTTTCCTGCTCTCTGTCTTCCCCATACTTATGCATGCTGGCTCTTAGGACAGTTGTAAATGAAGAAGTAATTCTCAGATCTAAGTGTGGTGCCTAACCTATGTAAAAAGTAGTACTCTGTGTTTTTACATTGTCTTTTTATGGGTAACATGTATTTATTTAGGATGTCTGGCAGTGCTTCAACTGTTTCTCTTGAACTTAAAATGAGTTATTGTTCTCAAAAACATTGGGAATTATGAGTGTTGTTTTTGATGGGGAACTCAATATTTCTTTCCTCTTATAAAGAGAATTTCTGGATGCAAGAATGATTGTAGACTTTTTGTTTTTGAGGCAATATCTTGCTATGTAGTACAGGTTGGCTTTGAACTCACTGTGTGGCCAAGGTTGGCCTCAAACTCCAGGCGATCCTGGCTCAGCCTCCCAAGTTCTGGGACATGCACCACCATGCCCTGCTTTGATTATAGACATTTAAACTGGAAAAATATACATGGCAGCTGTTTTTGACTATAGAATTTGATTTGATTTTCTTTTATGGAAAATTCCAACAGATGTAGCTCTGAACTAAACTAGATATTTTTCTCCTTCAAGTGCAGCATTGGTAGTTTTTTTTTTTTTTTTTTTTTTCCTTTAGAATCTCTCCCAAGAAAGTTGGTCTTTTAGGCTGATTGGGAAGGATCTGTTTGAATGTCAAACCTGTTAGAGAACAAAGTGACCTGTTTGGGTTTGTAAGCCCTTACCTGTTGTGTGGTCAGGCTTTTTTTTTTTTTAATGTGCATGATGGAAAAGCCTGAGAAACAGGTTTAGGGATGTAACCATGTACCCTTTGCTGAAATTGCCCCTGAACCTGCCTAACAATAGTGTGTGTAGTGTCTTTTATACTGTGAAACTTCCACTCTATGGAAATTTCCTTTTCAATTGGTCCAGGTGTGTTTTTACATCAAATTAGCCCCTTCATTTATAAATGTATGCAGGGTCACTTGTAATTCAGTGGAAATTTAAATTTTAATCCAAGAATAGGTACATAATTTTTCTGTGGGCATTGTGTCAATACCCTTCGCCACCACTTGTGAATTATGTGGCAAAATGAATTAGCTACTTTTACAGAGTACAAAAATACCACTTTATCCTGCACCCGCTCCCTCGGGCAGCATAAAGAGTGACGTTGTGCTGTGTGTGCACATTGTTGCCCCCCTGTGTCTGGTACACAACAGTGTATATGACAGTGGTGGGTGGTCCTGTAAATCAGCATAGTGGTTCTGACCGAGGAAGGCTTTGTCTAGGAAGCCATTGTTCAACTGCATTTTGAGTCTGGAAGGTTTTGTTTTGTTTTGCAGTACTAGACATTGTACTACATCTCAACTCATTCTGCTTTTCATTTTCAGACAGGTTTCTTGCCAGGTTGCCCAGGATGTGTTCAAACTAGTAATCATTTTGCCTCAGCCTCCCAAGAGTTCTGGGATTATAGGTGTGCATCACCCATCATGCCCAGCCACGGATCTTTTATTATTGGTTGATTAGAATGAGAATAGCTAGCATCAGTGGCCAGGACAATTAATCCTGCTGCCTGCTATTGGATATTCCACAAACTAAGAGGTTTTCTCATGGCTGAAAAAAATCAGAAAATTTTGTGAGACATGAGAATAAAATTCAAATTCAGTATTCACAAGTTAAGGTCTACTGGAACATGTTCATGCTCATTTGTTCAGAAATGTCCTATATAATATGCCTTGAATAACTCCCCTTGGCTACACCCTTGGCTAGGTTTGTACTATGTGGCATGGCAGACTTGACACATACACCTAAAATACTTAACCTGAAAGTGTCATCTCATCCCTTATCATAAAAGATGGCCAATGT
Source organism: Ctenomys sociabilis (assembly GCA_004027165.1). Lineage (NCBI taxonomy): Eukaryota > Metazoa > Chordata > Mammalia > Rodentia > Ctenomyidae > Ctenomys > Ctenomys sociabilis. Next base: position 87,802 of record PVKA01003006.1, read on the forward strand.
CTTATGACCATTACTCATTAGGACAATATTTTTTTTTACATGAAAATACATTTTTCTCTTTATTTAACATAATGCAGTGGGAAATTCCATAGCCACAGACACATAGAAGGAGCAAATGTGAAGGAGTTATGTGAAGCAATATGAATATTCCATAGCCAGAAACACCTAGGAAGAGCAACTGCCAGGTGCCCTTTCCAAACTTCACTGGACATCAGTTCATGAATAACATCTTCGTCACTTTAGTCATGGCTGAGACACAGTACCAGGCACACAATTTGAAGAAGAGATTACATTGGTTCACAGTTTGAGGAACTTCAGCCCATAGTTGACTACCTGTGTTGCAGGACAGAATGGCAGGGTGTAGCCAAGGGGAGTTATTCAAGGCATGTTATATAGGACAATATTTTTTTAAAAAGTATAGGTACTCTGCTAGAAATCATTGATTTCAGAAGACCATAGTTGAAATTTTGTTTTGTTTGTTAAACTTCTGTTAAACTTCCCATATAGTAATTTCTGGATATCCTTAAGGATATAAACACTGTGTTTCAAAATATCTACTCTAAGGGTTTTCTAAAAAAATACACTATTTCCTTAGTATGTAAAAAAGTTAGCTTGGGTTATTTTTACATTCCCAATTTCAGCAGATTTAAATTCCTTTATTATATGTGTTATGGCAAGAATGTAGGTTTCACCCAGACTAAAAACCAGGATAGTGACAAACTGCTGAAAAGTGCGGTGACATCTTTGTCAAACACCAGCAAACCTGGAGTTGCAAAAGCAGAAATTCATCTCTCTGATTGCTCTCTACTTAGTCTTTTATTATTTGGAGACTTAGCCTGTGTTCTTTGTCCTACTGATTATAGAGTGCAGGCCAATGCACTTTGTAGCAGGAGATGGTTCAGGGAGAACCAGAGGAGAGAAGGGCTCTACCTATAATCACTTCACCACCTGGACATGAATGAAGACCTCCCCTTCTGAGAGCTCTGTGTACATTGCCTCCCAGCCCTCGCTGCCAGCTCTTTTAAGCTGTGTTCTTAAGATTCATTTTGTTCTTGTCTTCTGTGTGGACCTGATGGTGGGGGGAAAGGAGTTATTTTTTAAGATCACAAATCTGGGGTAAATCAGTGAATGTTTAAGATTTCTAATTGCACAAGCAATAAATTCTCAGGAGCATTACTGCAGACAAGCTAATCAGTGGACTTAGGTCCACTATGCTTTGAGGTGGGAACAGGCTATTTTTCTTTTAAATCTCCGAGGAAAACACATAACTTATGCACCTCTTAGGCTTATCTAAACCTCCAACTTGGGAGGAATTAGGGACTGTGTCATTTGGTATAGTGCTTATTGCAGAATTATCTGAGAAACCACAGCTCAGATTTAACCTGGAGAATTGCAGAGTTATGTGTCTTTTAACAGCAAAATGTATATTTAATGCCTTACATGGTGCATTGAGGCACTTACAAAATGCAGAATTTCTCTTTTAGGAATCAGATTTCTACCCAGCTCATTCTTTATGCATTAAACATTTTCCTAATGCAGATTGTCATGTAGAGCCCACACTGGACCAGTGTAATGCAGCCTTTTTAGAGGAGGTGTCACACCGTCAGCAGCGGGGACAAGCTGGGGCCATGGTGAGGCAAGAGAGCGGCAGATTTTCAGGAGGTACTGCCTTGCAGGTGCCAATTTGCAAGGGCCTCAGGGTTGGTGGCCTCTGACATTTCACTGAGTTCCTCTCTCTTGCCTCTTTAGTCCTGGCCCTGATCAGGATTCATTAAAGGTACCTTGAATAAAGCACATCATTGGGTCAGAGCCACAGCTTACAGAAATTAAAGAGATGAGATTCAGAAATCTGTGTTTCACCTCCTCACTTAGTTTAAATGCATGTTGAAAATTTAGGGTCTTCCACAGCACAGTGGGACAAAAGCACTCCACTGGCCTCAGGTGACAGCCCACCTGGGATAGTAGCTTTGAAACACAACATCCAAAGAACCAGCCCACAGGCTGTGGTAGGCCTACCAGACCACACTGTCACCAGACCTGTATGTAGTGCTATCAGATGTCAGTGCTAGAAGGCGTGAATCTCAGAGCACTTGTCCCCAAAGCTATATGTAATTGGTTGTGTAATTTTGAAGCCTTTCAATTTTTAATTAAAATGTTTTATAGGTTCATTTTTGGCTACATGTTGATGACTATGAAATAAAATTAGAGAATAAGTCAAAGAAATACAATAGAACTCTCCGTCACTCTGCTGCCCAGATATAGCCATTTCCAGCATTGTAAGGTATTCCTTCAGCCTTTAAAAAGTTTTTTTATTGTATTGAATTAGTACTTAATTTCACTAAAAATCCATCTTGTGTTGTTCTGGGCCATAGGATAAATGACAACGGAATGTAGGTGTGTGTAGTTTTGTGTTATAAATGAATCCCATTTGACTTTCTCTGCCATCTATCTATAGATTTCTCACTCATTAATCTCAATATTGAAAAAATAATCACCTGGTTAGGCACACCTGAATTTCTTACTATCCTCTATTATAAAAATAGTGGAAATAGTTGCCTTACTCAGGAGAGTCACCATTAGGTCCCTTCTTGTGGGTGTACTTGAATTTTGCCATTGGGGTTCTTACAGTCTTGCTCCTTTGAGTGGGATCGTAAACACTGGACAGCTTACCTTGGGTCTGCTCTGGGTAAGACCCTCTGCTAGGAATCAGTCCTGATCAGTAAGGCTTCTGCCCGTGAGGACATGGAAGCCGGGTAGGTGGCAGGCCAGGATCTGGTGTAGCAGTGTCAAGTGTTCCTGATTACTATGCAGATGGGGGGAGGGACCAACCAGCCTGGCCTTGGAGAGCTGGAGGTCACTTGGAAAAAGGAGGTAACACTTAAAGTGAGTGAGGCAGAGCAACCCACCGTAAGGTGTCTGCCATCTCCAGAAAATAGCATTTTCCTTCGAGTCAACTGGCTTTCTTGTGTGTGTGTTCTGTCCTACTTTCCAGCCTGATCACACAGTTGCCCATGATAATTAAATGAAACTTGCCAGATGGATGCTTTCGCAAAATGATGGCTCGTCTTCTTGCTCTATTTGTGAAAGCTGGCATCAGAGCCAAGCTCTCAAGGATGCTCCTACCTTGAGATGGCTTTGGAGAGTCACCTTTTGTGTGCGTTTGCCAAATGGCCTGCCCATCCGCAGGCCAGGTTGAGTGACAGGTGGGTGTGTCATGCATGTGGACACCCCCTCCTTGCCAGCTGGTTTGCCTCCAGGGAGGTGAATGCTGAGAGGTCGCTCTCCAAAGAAATAATTTTACCTTTCTTTGGGAAAATAAACGGCTAAGCTTCTGACCCATCAGTCTTTCCTGTTACACATCTACTTTTTCTGTCAGTTCCAGTAGAATTGATGGTGAGTTCACAATTCATCGGTTAAAACACATACACGTGACTATACTATTTTAAGCAATTTTCAGATCATTGAAAGGAGCACTAAAAGTGGCTGATTCACTTAATCTGTAGCCAACTGGATTAACGGAGGAGGCTGCTTTCTTGGTACTCCAAATGGAAAATAATAACTAAGTCAATAATAATAATAGTAGTGGTAGCAGTGGTAGTAATAGCTATATTAGTTATCGTCGTAATCATAATAATACATACAGTTATATTTCCAAGTCAGTTCTTTCTCTCTTTCTTGTCTGGACGTCTCTATGAGATGGCTCCTGTTATTCTCATTTTACACACAGGGAAACAGCATTGGTGACAGAGAATGGGTGGGTGCAGGAACTGGTGTTCATATTGCATGCCACACCCCATCCTCATAGTTCTGGGTGTGCCCCCATCAGGGGTATAGGTGTCCTCGAGACACACCCTGGCCAGCTTCCTCACTCTCAAAGGGTTGGAACCTGCAGATAGTTTGCCTTTAGAGCAACCCAATCTAAATTCATCCTACTTTCACTTCAGAAATGATTTTAAGAAGTTGAATATCCATTGATTATTACAGTTACACAGAAATGTCAAATTAGAGCCTTCCTGCTGATGCAATTTATGTTTTTCCTGATTATTTTCAGGCTCTTGATGTAAGTATGAATAAAATTCTTGGGCTAGTTTCCACTTCTAATTTTCTGTTTTGTTTTTTTTATATCTGAAATAAAGATGTGGAGTTTAAGACCTATATTGGTTTTACTCTTAGATTTGGGCTTTCCTGCCAACAGGGCATTTCCTCTTTTTATCCTATCCCTCTGACCCCTTAAAAAGAGACTAGAGCTTTTCTTTAAAACCGCTCCTAGTTTCACCCATCTACTTCAGAAGGTCACTGGAAATCTCACAGCAGATGTACTTGAAATCCTGTTGATGGGAATCCTCTGACTAGGATCCACCTTTAGAACAATTTGGAGTCCAGGAGCCTAGACCCAAAGCAGTCTTCAAAATCCTGCCAAGTGGAAAGAGAGACTGGTGGCCTTCTGCTTCTCAGGATTGGCGGCCACCTCCCTGCCTGCAGGAGGAAGGGGTGGTCCGCAGTCATTGTGGAAGTCTTTCCTGGCTGGACCCTTATAGGCACCTCCCTTTATCTTTCCCTCCTGGTTTGGATTCTCCCCTTTTGATAAATGTTCCCTCCATCTCCTAAGCAGATTCCAAGGGTTGTAAGGATTAAAAAGAGTGGCTTGAATCTCTGAGGCCTTTCAGCAGTCTGACATATGGTTGCTTCTCTTATTTTTTTTTTTTTTCCTGCAGCAAAACCAGAAATCCTGACTTATGACAGGCTCACGAATGGCATGCTCCAGTGTGTGGCAGCGGGATTCCCAGAGCCCACAATAGATTGGTATTTTTGTCCAGGAACGGAGCAGAGGTGAGATGATTATTTTTGGCACTGCTTAAAATGCAGAAGGGAAAGATTGCAATTCAGTTGAATTTCAAATGTGTTTTCAGATTTTTTTTAATGAAAAGCTTTGTTTTGATTATTATTATTTTTTAATCCATATGGCTTTTAAAGAGATGAATGATGACCATATTTTTCCTGATAGACATTAATTTTGTTTGCAGAAAAATGATTACTGGATGACTTCTTTATTTTGGTGGTTATCTTTTTGGATTTATCATGCAATTTCTAGCCTGCAGGTAGATAAAGCAATTTTCCAGGACAGAGTAATTAGATTTCCATTCTATACACAGGAGGTAATGTGTATGGGAAGTGTGGCTGTAGTTATCATGAAAAAATTACCTCACAAGTTAATTGCCAAGTTACGAAAAAGTAATGATCACACAATTACAGTATACATATGGCGTTTGTAAGCGATGGGTTCTGAAAAGGTTTTCTTCTTGATTAGGTGCTCAGACCCTGAACAGAGAACATCTGGCATTGTGCCGCTTTTGCTGCACAGTCCATACTTAAGCCTTGAATTGTCCTTTCACGTTACCTGAAGATGAAAATGGGGTCAGCGCTGCTGTTTTTATCCGTCAAATGCTATTTAATGCTCTGGCTTTAAAAGCCCCACTTAACATCAGAACTGAATCCTCAGGCTACTGGTAGAAATTGTATCTCTCACGGAATGGACCTTTTGTCAGAAGAGGTTACATAGGATTATTGTTTTGGGAGGAGTTTTAGCAGAATGTTTTCTTTAGGGGAATTAGAGGGAGGGTCCAGGACCCCCAGTGAAGCAGCCTTGTCTTCCCAGTTCTGCAGTCAGCAGATGTCCTGAAGGGCTGACTGAGAGCCGGCGGTGCGGTGCCGGCCTCTTCCTTCAGCAGACTGCATCCCTGTGTGGGCAGACGACAGGCAGGGTGGAAGCTGCTGTGGGTGCTGTAGCTATTACAGAGTAAGTGAGCGGGTGCAACCAGGCACTGAGCACCATGTAGGAAAAGTTTAACAGCATTGGGAATTGAACCCGGGGGTTATGTACAGAGCTGCATCCTCAGTCCATTTTCAATGTTTTCTTAGTAAATTCTAGAGAGATGATCTCACTAAGTCACTAAGTTGTGCAGCGTGGGTTTGAACTGGAGAACCTTCTGTCCTGGCCTCCCAGGCTGTTACAATTCTAGGTGTGTACCACCATGGCTGGCTTGCCCTTGAGTCTTGGAGTAACCGGAATGGGTGTGTTTAAGTCAAAATTTAAACCCACACCTAGCCCCCAAACTTCTCTTTCTTCTCTCCCATAGGACTTTGTACCTTTCTCAGGCCCACACAAGTACTCAGACCCTGATGGCTGTCTAGGAAGAAATTGATACTGATTGGGAAACTTTAATTTTATTGTAAATAAATGCCAAATCCAAGGCATTTCCTGTATGTGTTCCCCTCGAGTAAGCCTGTCTTACTGTTTTCTGTCCCAAGATGTTCTAATTCTGTCCGACCAGTGGAGGTCCAGATTCAGAACTCCTCCGTGCCGCCGTTTGGAAAGCTCCTGGTGCAGAGCTCTGTAGACTCTAACATGTTCCGGCACAACGGCACTGTTGAGTGTAAGGCTTCCAACGAAGTGGGCAAGATTTCTGCCTATTTTAACTTTGCATTTAAAGGTAACAACAAAGGTATATTTCTTTTTACTCCAATTTAAGGGGCTATTAGGCTTTGTCATGCCTGTCACAACTAGGTCCATTTCAACAGTGGCTATGTCATTTCTGGTAATACCTACATCATGCATACTGTCATCAAACTCACTACATTTCATTCCATACCACTTTGTTAATGAAGTTTATACTTTTCCAGAGTAATTTTAACCATGTTTTTAAATATATTTTATGTGTATGTGTACTCCCACATGCATACATGTCTCTCTAATCATATATTCATAATTGTCTCCATTAGAAAGGGGTTGGAAGTAAATAACAGAATATACTTACCTTATGCTCAAGCATAATTACAAAAATTTAAAATTTAAATTCAGTTATTTAAAAGGAGTTAAGACTCTGCCAGACACTGAGTAAGAAAGTTCACACTGACCTTGATGTCAATGTGCTAGCAAGCAATTTCTGAACAATGTGCTTTATGAGAAACTGGTTCTCTTAGCATGACTTAAATGGCCCTTGCAGAGAAAATCCTGGGTACAAAACTTGCATTTTAAATTTTAGGGCTGTTTTTTCTTTTTAATTGTGTACAGGGTCTCACTGCAGCCTCAGACTCACAGTGAGCCTCCTGTTTTCAGCCTCCCCAGTGTAGGGATTACAGTTGTACCCCAGCACACCTGGACTTGGTGGCCTGCTTAGCGTGCCTGGGGCAAGTGTGGCACAAAATGCAGTAGCAGGGATTGAACCTGGGTCTTTGTACTTGCCAGGGCAGGTGCTTAGTCCGCTGAGCTATTGCTCCAGCCCAGGGCTCAGTTTTTTTGTTAATTTTTTTGTTCCTCTCTGAGTTGACAAGAATGTAGCTCGACTTTTTAGTAATAAAGGGAAGAATGTTACGTTTTTTGTACATTGTTGGTTTTTCTAGAGAGGGCCATGTAAAGGATACTTTGAAAGCATTTTTCTTAGTTGTGAGAGGCATGTATACTAGCTAGGTGTAGAAAATTTTGAAAACAAAAGGAGAAAATATAAACTGTTCATAAAGGAAGCTTGACATTGTCTTGAGACAAGGTTTGGGAGGGGAAAGCCCATTCAGATCTTGTTTTTCATTGCAATAGCATAAATTTATTTAATTATTAATAAATAATTAGATTAATTATTTATTTCTCTGATAACTGAGAAATTGAAACTTCTTAGTCATCTGGCTGGGGGCGGATTTTGATGGCTTTGAGCAGAAAGAGTCAATAGTAACCAAGCGTACCCTGCGTGGGGTGGGAGATGGGTCCATTTGGCTTAGATGGTCGGGCAAAAGACCCTGTCTCACTAATAATTTGTGGTTCCCTCTTCCATTTTAGAACAAACCCATCCTCACACGCTGTTCACCCCGCTGCTGATCGGTTTTGTGATCACAGCTGGTATGATGTGCATCATTGTGATGGTTCTCACCTACAAATATTTACAGGTAATCATCGATCTGTTCTCTCCCCTGAGTGCTGTAATGGCCAAGCATTAATCATTAAAAGGTGATACATCTTTCTTTTTCTCCTCCAGAAACCCATGTATGAAGTACAGTGGAAGGTTGTCGAGGAGATAAATGGAAACAATTATGTTTACATAGACCCAACGCAACTTCCTTATGATCACAAATGGGAGTTTCCCAGAAACAGGCTGAGTTTTGGTCAGTATTAAACAGGGGCTTTCCATGCAGCCATCTTGTGTGCATAGAACAGTGCTTTTAGGGAACTCTGGAGGCTTCCTTTGTGCTATTCCCCCTGAAGTAAGTGTGTGTGTGCTGTGAAGTCTTACAGACCTTCATAGGATTGGCAGAGGGAATGTGACAGGAAACTGTCTCTAGAATTTGTCTTGAATTCCTTTGTGTTTATAGCTCCTCAAGTGACTCTGCAGTTCCACTGACACCTCTGACCTTGTCATCTTTCTTTCTAAAGGGAAGACTTTGGGTGCTGGCGCTTTTGGAAAAGTTGTAGAGGCCACTGCATACGGCTTGATTAAATCGGACGCAGCCATGACTGTTGCTGTCAAGATGCTCAAGCGTAAGTCTTTCTGTGCTGGAGGACCTGCCTCCTACCTGTTTGCCAAGTTTGGTTTATTTTGCTCATATAAGCTCTTTCCAATTTTAGCAAGTGCCCATTTAACGGAACGAGAGGCCCTCATGTCTGAACTCAAGGTCCTGAGTTACCTCGGGAATCACATGAACATTGTGAATCTCCTTGGAGCCTGCACTGTGGGAGGTGAGGCTGATAGCCTTTAATTATGTCAGGTTACCAAAGAGGGAAAGTTTTCATGATATGTTAACAGTGCTTCATGATAAATTGCAAAATTTTTATCCAGAATTTTGTTCTATTCCTGATGAATGAATGAATGTGTATTTGTCTTTCTGTGCATAGCCTGCTATTAGCCTGATTTGGTCACTACATATTAGCATATTATACATTATAATAGTATACCCTATATCATATAGGTATCATATGTTGATAGAAGAAACATTTGGGAATTTATAGTGAAAGCATAAGTGGGGGACTAAATTGGTGAATAACGACATGAACGTGTAAGAATGTGGATTTTACTTTTCTCATCCTGTAAGAATCAGCTCAGGACATAGACTCATTACTGTCAAATATGTGACATCAATCCCTGGAAAAAAAAAATGTGACATCAAAAGAGTCGCTCTTCAGGCCAGGGAAAGGGGAGGTAGCTCAGTAGCATAAGCCCCTGCCTAGTAAGCACAACCAAGATCCTGAGTTTGATCCCAGTCCTGAATATCCCACTGCCACTAACAGAATTTTCTTGTTTTATATTACTGGACCATACTTGGTCAATAAGGAGTTATTATTCACTTTTGTACCACAATTTGAAATAGGTCCCCAAGTTGCCCAGTTCTCAAATACACGGCCAACAGAGTAAGCATTTCACTTTGTGAAAATCAATTTCCACTTCTGAAGTTTTACTCAAGGTTCTGTCGAGGCTGTCTGTGATGTTTTCAGAAGGCATTTTGGTCTAAAGAAACAAAGATGTGTAAGAGGAATTGTTCCTGGGGAGATCATGGGGAAGTTGGCAGCTTTCAATAATGTTGTAACGCCCACCCCCACAAATCCACAAGCAACACTCTGCCATATCATGAATTGTTCATGAGACAATTTCTACCCAAGGCAATTAGTTGTCTATTAACTTCAGAACTGAGTTTTAAGCATTTGGAACACCAGAATTCGCCTCTACCCGTAACACTAGAACACAGGTTATTTCAGGATTTTTCCCATCTTCCAGTCTGGCCTCAGCTGGCTGATCCATGTGGCTGATTTTCCTACTCTGCAGCAGTCTGGGCTCTTCATTTCCATAACAACGTTCACTGTAGTGAGTTGTGAAGCCCTGCCATAAACAGAAGTGAATCAAGGATTCACATAGAAAGCACAGGAATAGTAGGGCATTTGAAAGTAGTAGCTGTAAAACCAGCACTCCTGCCTGGCTCCTAGCAGTTGTGTGCCTTAGAAATTCAGGCTCAGGAAGGAGGATCACAAGTTTGAGTTAAACTCAGTGACTTAACAAGAACCAGTCTTTAAAAAGGGTTAAGGACATATCTCAGTGTGCAAGCCCTAGACTTAATCCCCAGTATCATTAAGAAAGAAAGAGGGCTAGGGGGTATGGTCTAGCGATGACATGCCTGCCTGGCAAGCATGAAGTCCTGAGTTCAATTCCCAGCACATACCTCCACCCCCCAAAAAAAGAAAGAAAAAGTTAGGTAAAAAGGGACTTTCTTGTTTAATTTCTGTTTGTCTAATGCTGCTTTTTAAAGTGATGTTAATAGAATTATGTTGGGACATTCATTGAAGCTGAATGTTAGTAGTCATGACTGCCCCTGGGTATTTTTAGAGAAGACAGGATGCTCTATAGTTTACATCTCACCTCGGGTAACCTGTTCTTATATCCTTGTAGGGCCCACCCTGGTCATTACAGAATATTGTTGCTATGGTGATCTTTTGAATTTTTTGAGAAGAAAACGTGATTCATTTATTTGCTCAAAGCAGGAAGATCAGGCAGAAGCAGCACTTTATAAGAACCTTTTGCATTCAAAGGAGTCTTCCTGGTAAGGCTGATTTGCATAAACAGTCAGCTGTTGACAGGCAGTTCGTGGGGTCATAAGGGTTTGCAATCAAGGCTGATTCTTTAAAAAAATGAACCAAGGTACTCTGAGGTGTGAAATCAGAATTATTAAATTATTTAAATGTGATTAACTGTTTAGGAAGTTCAAATACTATTTTTAAAGATTCAAATCATATTAAGCTTAGATGTGTGCTTTTTAAAAATACATGCATTTAATTCAGCCTATTAGCCTTAGTTTTATGTGGTCAGATCCATTTGTCCCTGTTTCTTTGGTTGTGGTTCCATTCTTGCCTGTATTTCCATTTATGCTGCTGAGTGTGGTCTTTGCATCTCTTTGGTCTTTTGGGGCAGGTTCTCACTGTGTAGTCCAGGCTGGCCTCGGAATTCCTGGCACTCCTGCTTCAACTTCCCAAGGACTAGGATTATAGGTGTGCCTCTGCGTACATCTTCACAGTGTGAATCTTTATAGGGAAGAGGTTAAAGGCTGTCAAGTTGTTAAAGTTTTTTAAAACTTGTAGGCACATGGTAGAGTGTGCCAGCATATGCAAACGCTCTAAAATACTGCCCTACACCCAGCTCCCCTTTAGTTTATCATGCTATAGAGACATAACTACTCTAGCACATTTTTAAAAAACTCTCAGCTTTATTTTCATCTCTTTCATCACTGGTGCTATTCTAAGGTTGAATGATGTGTAAAAAGCTTCAAGTTCCATCATGAAGAATTTTGGTCGACAACCAGAGTAGACAAACACCTTCTCTGCCATACCTTGCCTGTTACTTTTTTTTTTCTCAGTGGTTTTAATATCTACCACTTAAGATCTCCTGGATTACTTGATCTCAAGAGAACTTCAGTCCCTCTTAACACTGACTCTAGGGACTAGGAATGTGGCTTAGTGGTCGAGCACATGGTCCTCATAGGAGAGGCCCAGGACCAAAACGAATAAGGAAGTAAGAACTTGACTCTATGTCATCTGTGCTTTGAAGTGGTAGGACTTTCGGCCCTCGAGGGCTGAAATGAGCATTAGGCCCTCAAGGGGACCTCAGTAAATATTATTGATGGGCAATTAGTTTTCAAAGCCATTTGTTGTACCTCTGGCTAAAGTTTAAAACTCCAGGTGAAGGTTTTTATTTTATCTTTTTTGTCTGTAAATTTCTATCCTTTAAAGTGGTAGTAAGATACTATAAAAGCTACCCTTTGTTAGTTTCTGTAGCACACTTGATTCTGTATATGAAGACATCAGCCCTGTTACGTTCTTTCCAAACCTTGGCCCTCTGCTTTTTTTTTTTTTAACTTTCAAAAATAATGGTCTGAATTGTTCAGTCCTGTATGGTGTTCTCCGTGCTTTGGGATCCCATATGGGTTTGGAGTCCCCAGCACACTCTGAAGGAGGTTGTTGTCATGGTGTTTCTATGCTAATCAGAAGCAGGAAGTACTAGAAATCTTGAAGAGTCTCCAGCCAAATGTTGCAGATTCAAGAGGTCCAGATGGTTCGGAAAATCATCCAAATTATTGGTGTTTATCTGAACCAAAGTTGGTTTTTTTAAACCTCCTTCCATCAGTCGCTATATGTTAAGGATCGCTCTCTCAGCGCATCTTGGAAGCTCTTGTCCTTTTGTCTTTTGTCTTGTCTCTATGAGGGCTAATTTAGAGATTGGAGTAACATGAGGTAATGTCTTTGGTTCTCTATCTCATTAAAAACCCACCAGATCTAGAGATGGGGCATTTCTAACCCAAGTCCCACTAAAAGGACATCTGGTTTGTGGGGTTGGACCCTCATATGGAGTATTAAAAATTTGTGTCTAATAGACCATGTTTTATAAATTCTTCATTCAGTGTTGCATTGCTTTATGCAACAACAGTCCATTTTGTCCAGAGGGGCCCCTTGGCTGCCCCTCACATCATCCTTGCCCTAGGCAGCACTGACCTAATGAGTCTTTATCTCTCCCAGCAGTGACAACAACAGTGAGTACATGGACATGAAGCCTGGAGTTTCTTATGTTGTCCCCACCAAGTCAGACAAAAGGAGGTCGGCAAGAATAGGTAGGTACCCACTGAAGAGTCACATTGTTCACAGAGGCTCTGTCACACACTGTGGCATAGAATGCCAGTCCTAGGAGCATCCCTCTGTGGCAAAGCTCTGTGGGCAGTGCTCTAAAGGTTTGCTATTGGGTGTTGGAATCGGAACATGTATTTTTGCATTCTAGCATTTTATGTATGTTTGGGATTTAAAAATGTGTTTGCTTTCCCTCTGCCCTAAGAAGCTGATGACCCAGTCCTGGAGTGTTGAGTGCTTTTGGTTTTGAGGGTTGAGTTGCAAGTTCACATCAGTCCTTGGTGTTGTCATTACTAGTGTGCCACTAACCTTTAAGGTTTAATTGCTATGAAAATCCCTCTCTTCCTAGCAGGCTCCTACATAGAAAGAGATGTGACGCCTGCCGTCATGGAGGACGATGAGTTGGCCCTGGACTTGGAAGACTTGCTGAGCTTTTCTTACCAGGTGGCAAAGGGCATGGCTTTCCTTGCCTCAAAGAATGTAAGTGAGAGTGATTTTCAGAGGAGTATTTTTTAATAAAGAACAGAGTATTTTAGAGCCCTAGTTAGAATGCAGAGTGTCATTTTGAAGTGTGGTAACCCAAAGCAGAAGAAATTTAGTTTCTTCATGTTCCAAATGCTGTCTCTTTGGAATTCCTGTTCTAATTTATAAGCTTTAAAGTGCAAACCTGTCTAAATGAGCTTTCCAAGAATATTCTTTTATATGCAGTGAATTCATTTAAAACTTTTAGCTTTAGGATATAGGATATGCTTCTAAGAAATAGATAATCATTTTATCAGCAAAAGCAGGCCTGTACCTCATAGTAGCTATGCGTGATGAAGCATACAGTTGGGTTGTATTGATGTTAGACCCTAAATATTAACATGTGTGGCTTACGAAATATCAGGAAATAGGGGTCATAGAGAATAACATGAGGGAAAGGATGGGGATTGGAAGAAAATGATGGACCCAAACTGAGGAATATGGATTCAAGAAGGATGAGAGGAATTGTGCAGGAAGTAGGTCTAACTGATGTGAATGAGGTCACACTTGTACCCTCACGCATCATTGGTGACATTTCCAAACAATTACCAAACTAAAAAAGGAGATTGGATGGCTGAAATAAAGACCATCTTCTGGTGTCCTTGGGAGATGTCAAACTGAAGTTGTGAAGACATTTTAGGAACTCTTTGAAAGAAGGCTCAAAGAGATACACAGGAAAAAAATTTTCCTTTGGAGGAAAAAAAAAAACAATTTGACTATTTATATTTTCCCTATGAATGAAAGCATTGCTGAGGAAGGGGAGCAGCATTTAGTAGAATTGATTTTGCAAGTGATTAGAGTAATTAGGGTCCGGATAATGTGGACCACAAAATGTGAATGTCGTTCAAGGCATAATTTTGATTCTTATTTTTGGTGCACTGAGTACTTTAAATGGAAAACAAAAGTTTTGGATTTTTAATAATAAAAACAACCTTTTCAGAATAAAAAATAGTTTTCATTCTTTCAAAGTTAAAATGAATTTCAATGGCTTTCTTTTCTCCCTCAACCTAATAGTGTATTCACAGAGACTTGGCAGCCCGAAATATCCTCCTTACTCATGGTCGAATCACAAAGATTTGTGATTTTGGTCTAGCCAGAGACATCAAGAACGATTCTAATTATGTGGTTAAAGGAAACGTGAGTACCCACTCTATGCCTGGCAGTTCTACAAAGGGTTTTTAGTCGCAAGTTTTGATAAAAATTGTTTTCTGTGATTTTCATAATGCAAATCATACCTTGAAATAACATGCATTTTAGCAGTCAAATTAAGTATACTTTAGTGAAATTTGCATGGAATGCTGAACATTACAACTACTAGCATTTGATAATGCTAGAATTCTTAATTCTAATTGTGTAATTACAGGGCATGTAAAGGCAACAGGAATAGCCTTAATTTTCATTATAGCCTCAGAATAGCAATGAACTTGAATTTGCTAAAGTGTAGCAAATGGAGACCTGAAGGTCACAGAAGAAGAATTTGGGGGAGATTGACCTACTGCATGAAAATGATTGAAATCTAAGGATCATATTTGGAATTAGCTGCACAGAATGTAGGATCTAATCACCGGAGGCTTTTCAGTAGATTCATAAGTAATAACTAGTTTGCAGATCATAGTGAATTTTTTCAAAATGTTTTATTTCACTACCATTTCTCATATCCTCCAAGCAAACCTATGTCTTACAATGCAGTGTCTTCCCATTTTAATAGTTGGACAGACTGAGGCACAACGTATTTTAGTGGTTTTTATCTGAGATGAGTCAGAAGAAGCTAAAAGCGAAGTTCATGGTTTTTAAACCAACATCCCATTGGTATGGAAAACTGTTAACTTGCTGTGCAATTATATTTCTCTGTACCTATTTGCTCAGTTGTTTTGTACAGTCCAGATTTATTCCTGGAAATTTTTGTGTCCTTTCTCCATCACTGGGGTGTCTCTGTTGGCAGACTCTGCTTGACGTGGTTTTATATAAGAACTGCTGGCTTTATCTCCTGCCCTGAGCATCCCGCAAAGGCTGGTCCCGGCCAGGCATTATCATAAGGAGGGCTGATAAAACCAACTTATTTCCATGCTAGTGGTACTAGTGAGAGGAAGAAGAAAATGCAGTGCCTTATGCTAGCCTCTTTTCCCAAAGAGCAAAAGAAGGGAGATCGTGACCTCTGGGCTTAGGCTTATGCAGTTAGGATCTCGTCTTATCATTTCATGGTTGTGTAATATTTGGCAAGCATTAATCCAACATCTTGACATCTTGCTTTTTCTTCTCTTGGGAATAATGCTGGCACCTGCTTCATAAAGTTGTTGTGAAGTTTAAACTAGCTATTGTGTGTCAAGAACTTCAAAAGATGCCAGGCATATTCTTAGGATCCTTTCTGGATGACATATGTGAATGTAAATAATCATAATAATGGTTACATTGCAGCTTCTTACTGACTTATTACTGTAATTACCAGACCTTTCCATTGTGGATTTAGAGGTTAAACTAACCAGTCACAGACCTCACTCTCACCAGGTTACTGGGTGAAGAATTTAAGAAACAAGTTAAGGGGCTGGCCAAATAGCTCAGCAGGTTAAAGCACCTGCAAGCAGGCACAGGAGCCAGGGGTTCGATCCCCAGGCCTGCCGTGCCGGCCCCACCCAAGGCACACTGAGATGGCAATTGAGACAGGCATGGTGACACATGCCTGTAATCCCAGCTTTTTAGAGGCTGTGAACACTACGAGTCCGATATAGTAGTAAGACCCTGAATACCTTATAGACCCTTCCCTAAAATACAAAAAGAGAAAATCCAGAAACAAGTTAAGAACCAGGAAACAAGTGCAACATGTTCCTGTCTCCAAATTTATGTCATAGTCATGATAGATCTTCATGTTGGGTCAGGTTCTCTGAAAGCTCTTTCATATTAATGAGGTCTTAGTCATTTTAGGCAGTTGGTCCTTTCACAACCTAGGGAAGCTGACAGGTCCCTCGTCTGAATTCTATGTTAGATGTGTAGTCTTATTTATCATTTTTGGTTTTTTGAGATTGGATCTGCCTATGTAACTCAGGCTGGCCTCAAACTTGTAAGTGTCCTACTTCATCCTCCCAGGCGCTAGGAACAGAGATGTACACTCCTGTTATGTCAGGTTACCACGAAAAAGTAAATTTGATACATCACTGTATGTGCTTCTTATTACACAAAGGAACATGTTCTAAAAACTGCTGTAATTCCAAAGCAGTAGTGGAATATAAGTGTTGTTGTAAGATGCCTGTAAACACTGGGATATTGTTTAATGATCTCTATGCCTATAACTATAGCAGGCAGCACAGGTACTAGGAATAGAATTGTCTTCATCTGAAATTTTTGGTGAAAGCTAGACCTCACTTAGAAGTTAGTGAAAATCAGGATGACATGTTTTACCTTCCGGGTGTGCGTAGGATCTGGAGTACAACCCACCAATAGTTTTTCAGGTCACCAGCCCATTCTGAGCACAGAATCTGGGGAGAGGGGTTGGAAGGCTTGTACTTTTAGTTTTAGCTTACTAAAATAACTTTAAGTTTAGCAAGAACTAGAACTACCTTCCCAGTTTTTAATCCAAAATGGATTAAGAGGATTGAATTGGCTTTCTTTGGTAAATTAATATCCAGAAACCTGGACTTCCTGTCAGAGGAATAGTCACAGAGAGTTTGGCTTGACTTGAGTGAGAAGCTGGATATAATAAAGTCCAGCTGTTGAGAGTGCCCTGAATCTGCTGCCTGCCACTCCTAACAGGTATGATCGCCACTACTGAGTTCTTGGTATGCTGGCCAGTTTTTCAGTACTAGTGGGGTGGGCAGTGCTGAGCTTTCTACCCACATCATCTCCTATATGCCAGAAAATGACACTTAGAATTGGAAGTGTTATTTTTGTTCTACAGGAGATTCTGAAACTACCGACCAAGACTTAGGTCCATTTCCAGTGTACTAACTAGTAAGGGATAGTTTGGATCACATATTACAGAAAACCTAAAATAAAAGATGACTAGAGATTAAAGGACAGGGTTGGCGTAGAAGTTGCATAAAGTTCTGAGGACGTAACTTATGCCTTTCCACATTTTGCTATTCCTGGTGTAATCCTTGCCTTCACAGCCTAGGATAACTAGATAGCCAGTTACAAGCAAAGGCAGAGCGAAGGAAGGGACATTACAAATAAAACACAGAGGATACATAACTACTGTGTTTTAAGGAGGTTTTTCTAGAGCCCCCACAAATACAACTGAACAACCCAGTCACGTGGCTACAGCTAGCTGCAGTGCAGGCTGGGAAATGTAGTCCTAATTATGTAAGACCATATTTCTGTTACTAGGAAAAAAGAAGCATACATTCAGTGGCAAGTGGCAACTAAATAAATCTTTGCATTACTCAAGGCCATTTTTGAACCCCAAGTAAAGCCCAGGCCTGTCTCTAAATTCTATGCTCTTAATCACTGTGTTATGCTGACTTAATGTCCCCACATTTGTTTGCTTGTTTGTTCACTGTTCTTTGAAACAAGGTCTTGCTTTGTAGTGAAGGCTGGCCATCAACTCACTGTGTAGCCCGGTTGGCCTCCAACACATGGCAATCCTCCTCCTCCCTCTGCCTCCCAAGTTGCTGGGATTACAGACACATATCTCCACACCTACCTATGTCCCTATGTTTAAATCAGCATAATAGAACCGTGAACCATTTCAGAAGCTGCAGGACCCTTCTGAAGTCAAGAAGACAAAGATCTTGTTAGATAGTCCCCTTCACCTTCCACCTAGCAAGAGGAAGAGCATGGTGGGGTGTTTCCCATTCACTTTTGACGCTTCACCGCTAATGTGGCTGAACCTGTGTGCTTCCCTCCTAGGCCCGACTGCCTGTGAAGTGGATGGCACCGGAAAGCATTTTCAACTGCGTGTATACATTTGAAAGTGATGTCTGGTCCTATGGGATTTTTCTGTGGGAGCTCTTCTCTTTAGGTACTGACTACATCTCATTAGACTCAACATCTTTTTAGATTTGTATTAGTGCCCTGCTTGCTTGCAGTTTCTGACTGAGATTACCACCTGTTTGCCACAGGAAGTAGCCCCTACCCAGGAATGCCAGTCGATTCCAAATTCTACAAGATGATCAAGGAAGGGTTCCGGATGCTCAGCCCTGAGCATGCGCCTGCTGAAATGTAAGGACCGAGAGAATATTTTTCTTCAGATAACATTTCCCCTTTTAGTTTTCTTTTTAAAGACAGAAACCCAGATGTTGAGGGTTTTCACTAGTGCAGTTTGAAATGTCACTCTATTCCTTTTGTGACACCCTGATCAAATGTCATTGCTGTAGGTTTTTTTTTTCTTTCATAATCTCTTTGCCAAGAATTTAGAAAGTTTTGACAGTGTCTCATACAGCATTTTATACACATGCCACTTCACGTGTCCAGGTGTATAGCCCTGGACTGTTAGGAAGTTGTTGTGGGATAGGCACTGAAGACAGGTCAAGGGTATGAAGGAGTGACAGTTGGTGACTCTCTTTTTGCAGGTATGACATAATGAAGACATGCTGGGATGCTGATCCTCTAAAAAGGCCAACATTCAAGCAAATTGTCCAGCTCATTGAGAAGCAGATTTCTGACAGCACCAATCATGTGAGTACCTGGCCAAGCCCAGAATCTGCCTCTGTCTGCTTCCAGGTGTGTGGTTCTCAGGATTTAAGGCTGATGACCATGGCTCCTCACTTCTCTCCCTGGTCTGTGTTGTAACATGGGCTTCAGAGGTGACTAGTCAGTTTGTTTCTGCTCAGCCCTCCTCTTCTGAGCCAGAGAAGGCTGCGTGTAGGGGAGGGGTTGGCTTTGTGTGCAGAAGCGTGGGAGTGACAATTCCCACGAGGATTTGCTGTGCTTCTCCTCCACCCTGAGTGCAGATCCTGGAGTTGCCGTGCTCTCCCCTCACTGGTCGAGGCCACTCGTCCTTGAGAGGGCTGGTGTGCTCTGAACCAGAATGAAAGGCGGCTTGTTACTGCGATGAAGTCAGCCTCCTGTTCACACAGTGTAGCCAGCACGTGGCAGTAACTGTCAGGCCCACAAGCTGCAGAGAAGCGGGAGTTGTTTGAAGTTGGGAGATCCTTCCCAGTGTTTTGGGGAGGGAAGGATGAAAGTTCAAATCTGTTATTTCCTCCTCTGCTTTTAAGGAAGAATTTATGATCCATACTTTGATTCAGATTTTTATAAGCTGCTTTTTTTTCTTTCTGGGCCGTATGCTTGGAACTTTCTTTTCTAAGAGCACACCACTGTACTGTGAGGTTACAGCTTGCTCTGTGGGGCATCGAAGCATGTTTCAAATGAAACGGTATTTTCCACCAAATGCTTGGATTCCCAACTGACAATCCCTAGAAGAGCCATGGCTTTCTCAGCAAATTGCATGAGCAGTGGGGGTGCAGTTGGCCAGAGGGATTTGTAAAACTTTCTCATAGGTTAGGCAATGCTTGTTGCCAACTGGGTCCCATCAGCAAAGCGAGGCTTGCAGATGTCTTCCTGCCACTTCTTGTGTAAACTGATTTCCTTGGGGGAAATGAGGAGTAAAGCAAGGCTTGTATTTGTTTCGTTGTTACGATGTGGGTTTTATCCACTGAGCTCTTGTAAAATGCTTCTCTTCATGAGTCCTTGTCTGTTACTTGCAATTCTGAAGCTCCGCATGCCCCTTGCTGCTGCTGCTGCTGCTGCATCATAGGGACTGCCATATTAATCGTGGCCTTGTTTTCCCAGATTTACTCCAACTTGGCCAATTGCACCCCTAACCCAGAGCATGCCGTGGTGATGGACCATTCTGTGCGGGTCAATTCAGTTGGGAGCAGCGCCTCATCCACGCAGCCTCTCCTTGTGCGTGACGATGCCTGAGCAAGAGGACCATTAGGGGTCATTCATCTCCCTACAGGAGCAATGATCCCATTCTGCTGGTGTCTGATGGTTATTTTGTTTCGCTCTGACTTGTGTCCTGTGCCAGGGTAGTGGCACCCCCGTAATCCTGTCCTTATGAGCACACTTTAGTGACTGATGATTGTCTTGTCATCAGCCACCAACCCATTGAACTGTATATATTCCCAAAAGCAAAGTAGCTCCTACTGTATACAGAAAAAAAAAAAAATCCAACTTAGAGAGTCTAGGGAGGATGGGAGGGGCTAGAGGCCCAGAATTCTTTTCAGTGCTTCTCCAGTTCTGTTTGAAAAGTATGGTTGGTTGTTTATTTGAATCAATAGAAGTACTCACCTTTGGCCTAAAGAAAAGATTTAGCATGTTACAAAGATGGGTAGTTGAAGCCCAAGTCCTTTACATGGAAAATGGAATGTGGTTAGAACATATGACATAAATGTCAAGATCCAGGTTTATGAAATCTAACATTTCATGCTGAGAATGGGACCTAGGCCAAGAAAAAGTACCCCTGAACCTGAAATAAGCACACTGCTGTGGACCACTGTATGAGCTTTGGTATACCTGTCCTGGTTTTCAAATAGAATTGACTATCAGGAGTTGAATTGGAGATGAGGCCTCCCTAGCCAGCATCTGTACATACTCATCCATAGGTTGTGCATGATTATACATTGAGGGGGAGCCCACAGGTTTAGTTTCTGAGTACAACCCTGGCATTTTGTCTGCTGTGTGCAGGAAAAGATTGAGCCATACAGATTTGAAGGAAAAAGTTAATACTGTTTTTTTTGTATTTAAGGAAAAAAAATGTAACTGCCAAGCATAGTCCCAACAGAAAGAAACCTCCTCTTGTAGCCAATGAACTTGCCCTATCGATTGTCCAGAACAAGCACGTCAACTTCAGAATAGCATTGCACTCAATGGATTTGGTGCTCTTTGAAGATGTGACTGACTTCCCACATGATTCTGCAATGCTCTGTCAGTTTGGATTTTTTGTGTAGCAGAAAGTAGAAGTTAGATGCAGCCTTCTTTACAGACATGTCCTGGACATTGGGCCAGTTCTCATTGTGTGTGTGTGCGTGCGTGCCTGTGTGGAGATGCATTTGAAGGGATGTTTTTTCCAAGTTCAACAGCATCCCTCAGTGCCCAAGAAGTAACTTGGCTTTCACCATTAATCTTGTGCATCTGCAGACAGCTGCCTGGAACAGCTTCCCAGAAGCCTGCATAGAGGCTTGCAAAGGTGGAATGCTTAGGGATCTACCTGTTTGCAGTCCACATGCACTTAAGGCACTGTTATTTATACTGAGCATACTGTACCCATTCCTTAGACCTTATGTAATACTACCATTCCACCAAAACATATGCAAGTGTTACCCTTAGGCTGTAGCCTGGATGTTATTCTTGGTAGTTTACTTTCTTTCTCCCCTTCTCGTTGCTGCCTACTATAAGAGGTAAATGTGTACATGGCAAGATTTGTGTGTTGTCTTGCAAGATTCAGGTATGTTGCCTCCACGGTTTTCCCTTATTCGCCCCTTAGACTACATGTAGAGCAGTTTGTCCATTAATCCGGAAGTAACCATTTGCACTGGAGTTTGATACTCTCGCACCTTTCCAAAGTTAACAGGTTTTGGGGTTGTGTTGTCATGTAAAAGATTGTTGCCATTCGCCATACTTTGTCTGAAGAACTCCTTGTGTTCCTATTGACTTTGATTGTGGTAAGAAAAGTTAATTGTACATGTCTAGGTACTTCAGGGGCACTTCATTGAGAGTTTTGTCTTGGATATTCTTGAAAGTTTATATTTTTATAATTTTTTTTTACATCTGATTTTTTTTGCAGTTGCTTAATGTTTGAAATTATTTTGTGGCTTTTTTGTAAATATTGAAATGTAGCAATAATGTCTTTTGAATATTCCTAAGCCCATGAGTCCTTGAAAATATTTTTTATATATACAGTAACTTTATGTGTAAATATATAAGCTGTTCAAGCTCAAAGGATGTTGTGTTTTCATGTGTTTTTTTCCTGATATGTTGTCCAATTGTTGACAGTTCTGAAGAATTCTAATAAAAATGTAAATATATAAAATCAAATGAGTTTCTTTTTCTTTCTTAAAGTACATCTACCCTTGCAAAAAATTTTGTACCCAGCCTATATAAAATACATTCAGGACTATCAAATCATACTAGAATTTATGTGCTTGAAGATTCAATAGATACTAAAATTTTTACTATGTATTACATTTTCTCATTTTTTACACCCTAGGGTCTTTATTTAAATTGAAAAAGTAGTAAACATTTTGAAAATTCACACATAGCTATGATTATTAAGTTGATTCTTGGGAAATGACCATTTTTGTTGACAAAATAACAGCAATTTTCACGTGGCCCAATCTGCTGTACCTGGCAGGTTTCCTAAAAGAAACTCTAAAAATTAACTTGCAATAGTAAAGTGGTGACATTGACAGCAGCAGTACTAAAAAAAGGGTTTAGATTCTTATTGCCTTGGATTTTGAAGAGAAATAATTTCATCACAAACTCTTCCTGTTCTTTACTCTATCCTTCTTCTTACTGGCTTCTAGAGTAGAGTTAAATTCCATCACTTATTGGAGGTTGGTGCATTGTGCCTTAGCATTATGTACTGACCTGTGGCTGGAGCATCTTGCAAGACCAGAAGGTTCTTCTAGACCTTTGAAACTGGACAGGCACTGTGCTCTCCCACCACCTTACAGCCTATAATCCTATTAAGAAAGGATTAGGCACCCAAACACCGTTAGCCTCTTTTATGGAGGTAACATTTATACTCACAGAAGTATCTCCTGCAAAGAGTGAGAGGTGCTAAATGATGACCTGTAATGAAGAAGAATCCTTTTCAAACCAGGAGGGATTTGTGTGCCTGGGGATGTGCCAAATAATCAGGGAAAAACAGATCCATATTTTAATCAGGAGGTTGCTGTTGTTTTATTACAGACGAGAATGAAGGCTAATTGACCATGAAAGAAAGATGTCCTTTCCAAATGTTTGCACTATTATTTAGGGGTGTGTGTGTCTGTGTGTCTGTGTGTAAAATCTTCAGTTAGAAGCATGTTGTCACTCCTTGATTCAACTTTTCCTTATAAACTAGTATTGGGTGCTTGGTATCCAGGCCTCCACTGGATTCAAATCCTGGTGCCAGCCCTGTCTCTGCCATCTCTGGAAACCTCAGTTCTATAGTAGTAGAAGTATCTGTCACAGCATAGTGTAATGTAAGGCTCTCAAGACCTGTACAGTACTCAAACATGCATAGCTTTCTGCACACCTTTATCCCAGCACTCTGGGAAGCAGAAGATTTCAAGTTTGAGTCTAACCCAGCCAACTTAGTGACTTGATTGAAATCCTGTCTCAAAATTGTGAAAGAAAAAGAGATGGTAGGAAAGGAAAGGGCAGACTTACTGGAGCTTTGGGGCTGGGAGTAAAGAGACCAAAAATTATATACATGTACGTACCAATTTCCCCAAACAAATTTAGCTATTAGGTGTTGCAGACGTAGGCTACTAAAAACTCCAAAAAGGGCTAGAGATAGAGATCTGTGCAAAGGCCCTGGGTTCAATCCCTAGCACTACCACTGCCAACCACAAGGTAGCTTTCCTTATGGTCACTTAAGCTTCTTCAGTAGGAAAAATGAACAACACTCCAGTGCTGGTATGACATAGAATCGTTCAATCAAATGCTGCTGCTTACTATTTTTCTTGTAAATGCAAACAACACTGTTGGTATGCTGTTTAAATGACTTTGCTGTAGTGATTATGTGCTCTTTTGAAGGTACCAATATATTAAGCAGTAATTGAAGGCTTTCTGTGTGCTTTCTTCAGCCTTTCTCCTGGGAGTCTCCTTCCACAATCGTTCCACCATCAGCATGCCCCCACACTCCTCTGCTTCCATTCTTAGACTTTATAATGTCTCTGCCAACAAGCCACTACTTTTCAAGGCCAGTGAAATCATCTCAGTTGGAAGTAGCTTCTGAATTCCTACAATGTTCTATACTTCTTAAGCTCTTGCAACTATTTCTGCCATGTACTATAGTTATTTTGGCTTGTGTCCTCTTTCCCACCCCTATTTTACCCAGACTGGTATCGCTTCTTCCACTGTGAATTATCTCCAGTGTGGCAGACCTATGGTACATGTGCTTCAGGAGACTGTTTATATCATAAAAGGTTCACCATCATTGTTAGATATTCAAGGTCAGAAAGCCCAAAAGCTTGCAAGAGTTCATTAAGACTTTCCCTAGTTCACTTAGTAGTACACTGAGCCGGAACTTGCATTCAGACCTGCCTCTGCGTTTCATTTACTGTCCTCCCATTTCTCTGTAAAATATTACTCATCCATCCCAGTGCTCACCCACTGAACCTGGCTGCATTGGGACTGTCACCATTATCCAAGGAGTCCATGGCTATCAACTGGGTTGACTAAGGGAAGACTACCCTACCAGACTTATGTGATGACCAAGTTCCTATGTTCTTAAGGTACAGGTGTCCTCACTACCAATGCCCTGGACTGGTTAATTAGCACTTCTTAAGTGCTTAATTAGTACTTTCTTATGAACATCACTAATTTTTTCATTTGTATTTATTTTTTAAATAAAAAATAGAAATGATACAGAATTTAAATAAAATCATAGGAGTTCAGCAATGGTTGTTATATTGCATATTGTTCTCTTCAGAATAGTTGTTCAGATTATCAGATATAAGCACGTAAAACTGACCAAAAAATTGACCCCAAAAATGTAAACATTAACTGTTCCTTTCAGTATACCAGCAGAAATCAGCAGTACAATTATCCAAGCTATCCTTTGTGTGTGTGTTTATATATATATATATATATATTTTTTCCCTCTTTTTCTCCTTTCCCTCATCCCAGTTATTCCTTCCCTTTAAACAGTTTCCCTATCACAGTATCTGTTGTACATTTTGCATTTTATTTTTTCAGGTTCTTGTGTAAGGGAAACAACACAATGTTCAAGTCAGATTTAGTACTTTTGAAGAAATAAACATCCATCAGTTGGGAGAAGATGGCTCCAGGAAGGAGAAAGTTCCTGGAAAGAGAATCTTACAGAGCTAGCCTGATTTCACACTCAGACATGGGAAGTTAGGCTTTGGGGAGAAGAGAAAAGAGGAAGTGGGCAGGGGTTCCTTTGGCAGGACTCTGAGAACAGTCCAGTATTTATGAAAGACCCTAATCCCTTGATTGGACAAGTTCAAGCAAGATAAAATAGAAACTTACACTTAGGCATGTCATAGTGAAACTTCAAAGTCTGGGAGAGACAACAATGAAAGCCAGAGGAGAGTGAGCCTAAGTGTGGTGAAGTGTTGCTGAGGCCACACGGCTGCTCATGGTAATTAGGAGAAGTGAAGAAGGATTCGGTTGGGAAGGGAAACGGCTGACATACTTTTCATGTCAAGGAAGTGGGGAGAGGAGCTTAAGCTGCCTAGGAGAGACCTCAGGGCCTAAGGTGCTACCTCAGGGTGGACCTTGGAGAGGCTTGCCAGAGCCAGCACCTGCTGGGGAAAAAGTGCCCCCAGAACACTCTCAGGGCCACCTTCAGCTGGGCAGGTTTCCAGGAAACAGCTAGAAAAGAAACTTGGTTTGCTTTTGTCAGGCTGCCTCGCTTCACCAGGCAGAAGTTTGATTGTCTCGCAGTTCTGCAGGCTGGAAGGCTGAGATCTGTGGGGCAGATAGGCCTTTCCTCGGGCTGCCAGGGGATATGTTTCAAGCCTTCCTCCCATTTCTGGGAGATCGTTATCAATCTTTAACTATTCTTGCTGTGTAGATCCCTACCTTCTCCTTCATGAAGTGCCCTCCTTGGGTATTTGTGTCCATTTGCTCCTTTATCTAAGAACACCCATCAAATTGGGTTATGATTCACAGCACCCCAGTAAAACTTCATGTTTACAAGTTACCTCTGCAGAGATCTTATTTTCAAACAGGGTTACATTGTAGAGTACTAGAGTTTAGAGTTAGGACTTCAACAGAGGAATTTGGGAGGGATATAATTCGACCCATCAACTAAAGGCCTCACCTATTCACCGTGTTGAGTGACCTGACCCTCACTGAAGTACTAAAACCAGTTCTCAAAAAACTAGAAGAGTCTCAACAGTGCCTATTTTACAGCATCATTTAAAATTGTATCTGAGATTTTCTCCTAGTATTAGAAGCATTAAAAAATGTCTTCCCATTTTGCATTTTTACATTAGTTTTTCTTTGACTTTTACACACACACACACACAAATATATGTATCTAACCTGACACAAGATTGATACTGTTTAGTGGAAATCTTCAATGACCTTTTAAATGGGTTTGTCTAATATAATTATATTTTTCATAGTCCTGCATAACTAGCATTTTGAGAGCTCTTTATTCTTTATCCAGGACCATACAGCAACTTCTCTTGCCTTCTGGATTACAGTCTTTGTTATTTTTATATGCTACACCTAGAGGTATTAGAATATTTTGAGTTTGTAAATATTTTACTTTTAGTTTTCAAGGGTGTTTGCTAAGTATAAAATTCAATGAGGACAGATTTTTTTTTCAGTCCTTTAAATAAATAAGTTTAATTTCTTACCTATCTGATGTTTTTTTTCCTAATGTGGAATAAGATGCTATTTAATTTTGTTCTTCCATAGCTAATATTTTTCTACATATATGCTTTAATGATTTTTTTCCTTACAATTAGTTTTGGACAATTTCATTTTTGTTTATCTTGGTATGATTTTGTTCATATTTCTCATGCAAAAGGTTCATTTTGCTTAGAAATGTGATACTATAATTTTAACTAAATTCAGAAATTTTAAATCTTTAAATATTTATTTTAATATTTGTCTACAATTTTTTTTAAATTCCTTTATTTATTACAGTGTCTCGCTTACACATCACAGATTCTTTTTTTGCAGGGGTGGGGGGTGAGCTCAGCCCGCCCTGGGGGGAGGGGCTGGCATGGCATGTGGTGCTGGGGCTCGTCCCTGAGAGGCGCTCTAGACCGCTGAGCTATCTTGCCAGCCCTTGTCTACAATTTTTAATTTGCTATATAATTATTGATTTTCAATAAAGTTAATAATGAGTTAAAAAATAAAATGTAAGATCACTTTTTCTTTAAATAAAAAAATTTTATTTGAGGGCTGGGGAGATAGCTCAGCATTCTAAGTACCTGCCTGGCAAGCACAAGGACCCAAGTTTGATCCCTGGTACCACATGCCACACCAGCCTCACCCATGGGCACGCTGAGCAGACCACCAAGTCTGGGCTTGGTGGCAGTGCTTGGGAGGTGGGCAGGAGGGTCACTATGAGTCTGAATTATGTAGCAAAACCCTGTATCAAGTAAATAAATAAAATTTTGAAGTGTATCTGAAATTCAAATTTAACTTGATGCTCTTCAGTGTGTTTGCTAACATGGTAAACCTTGTTTTTTGTTTTCTGTTTTTTTGTTCATTATGTAGTGGGGATCAAATTGGTTAGGTTTTGAGACTGTAGATTTTGATTTAAGAACTGCACTTAAGAGCTGGATATTCAAAACTTATCACGATGGAAGAAATGTACAGTATCTATGATAGTAAAATACAGAGGAAAACCTTTTGTGAAGGCCTATTGATTCCAGAATCCCTTAGTTTTTATTGTCTAAATTATTTTTTTATTTTATTTTTTGTACTGGAAATCAAACTCAGGACCTTGTGCTTGGCAGTCAGGAATTGTGCTACTGAGCTACGTCCCCAGCTTCATCTTCATCCTGGAGAACTACTCTTACCAGCGTCTAACTCAGTGGTGGTCATAGTGTTCACCACCCTTTCCCTCACTCTCTTTGGCTCTCCTTATTTCTATTTTTCTTGGTCTTTGAAGTTTCACTGTGACCTAAGTGTGAATGTCTTTGTATTTTTTTCTTGTTTGAACTTCTTCAATCTATGGATTGGTGTCTTTCATCAATATTGGAAAGTCCTCAGTTAGTTTTAAATTGCCTCTGCCCCATCCTGTTCCTCTTCTGGGGCTCCAGTGGATCTTAGCCCTTCTGACCCCATCCTCCTTTCTGCTAACTCAGTCTTCTGTATTTACTCTTTTTTTTTTTTTTTTT